>JALBCR010002376.1:0-198753 GCA_030710515.1 Abscondita cerata | reverse complement strand
TCATGAAATTTAAAACTTGGACACCACAATTTCTGTAAACAAAAGTTTGCACATTGTGAAGCGGGCTTAAGGGTATCATTTACAATTCTAACAGCAGGTAGTCTCAGCAGGGGTTATCTTATAGAAGGACTGTAGAATGAATCATTACACTAAGCACGTTTTAGAAAATAGGTAATTTACGTTGCTTACTTAATTTTTTCTTTAAAGAATATATTTGAAGGTATCGCTAATTAAACACCATAGCTCGATTAATTATCGAATCAAAATTTTGTTTAGGAAATGTTTACAAAATAAAATTAGAAATAATTTTGATTTAAAAACGTCTACAAGCAATAACTTTTAAATTAAATCAAAAACTAAACATGGTTATTTGGGTTGACTGATTATTACTTATTTTTAAATAAATCTAACCTACTAATTATTGTAAGTTATTAAAAAAATCATTAAACTCTCTATTCATAATATTTAGTCCTTACAAAATGTATATTTTATGACGTTTCATTTTTTTCTGTAGTTAATATAAAAGTGAAAATAAAAACTAAGGCAATTCTTATTGTCAACGTATATATTTAGTTTTTTGACAAGAATTTATTACATAATTATAATTAAGATACCAAGTTATAGTTTAAAATTAAATGAAAACTTTTTTTTTAATAAAGGTATTACTATATAAATAAATATAAGAAATCAATAATGGGTGTGACCTCCATTATTATTGATACATTCTTGGAGGCGTCTGCTCATTGACGCTATCAAGGTATCAATATAATTAATATTAATCGTTTCCCATGCGGTATCAATGGCTGCAATTAGTGCATTACGGTTTACTGGTATAAAATTTGGCCCTTGTTGTCTTCGGATAACAGCAAGTATTCGAGCCCAAACATTTTCGATAATGTTAAAATCTGGGCTTTTGCTGGCCAGGGTAACAGCTCCAAGTTATTTGCTTGTATCCAGTTGCGCACAACCTGCGAAGTATAGGGTCATCATATCCCGATAGTTAATTATCGAATGTTCCAAGAAAATATGTGTAAATAGTAAATGGAATCTACTAACGTAACGTTAAGTCGTTAATTATAGTTACATAACTCTCCTTTCATAAGATATAGTTCATATTAATATGCTTATTGTAAAGCTTCGTACACACCTGAACAACAAACCGAGGAACAAACAGAACAACGAACCGAACGGCAATCGGAACATTAATTTGGACGGTGCTACGTACGAATTTTAGAACAGATTCGCAAGTCCTGATTGTTCCACGAACGGTTTGCGGCGTTCCCGCAACTTGTCGGTTTTCTCCGACATCAAAGAAAATGCGCGCGAATGCGTTTGCAGGTTTGGACGAATCTAAACAAAACGGCGAACAAACTTATGCGGGAGAATTAAATTATTTATTTTTGTCCTCCCTTTTGTGGGTTTGTTGTGTTTTAGGTAATATTATGGAGTTGACAGAAGAAAAATGTTTTAAATTAATCAGTGTTTAAGAATGCAAGAAAAAATGATGTCCCTATTAGCATCATTTGGGCAGGAAATTTCAAAATAAAAAAAAAAGCGAAGTAAATTATAATTTTTACTCTTCTTTGTGCGTAAAAATTTGGTTGGCACTATCTTCTTGTTTTCCGCAATTTTCTCTTCTCAATAATAAATATATATGAACTGAAAACTACTGAAAATAATTATGGAACAGCACAAACGTTCCGTTTGTTGTTCGGATTGTGGAAATCATAAAAGATCGTTTGTCGTTCTGTTTGACTTTCGGTTCGTTGTTATGTTTGTTGCTCGGTTTGTTGTTCAGGTGTGTACGAAGCTTTACAACTTAAGCAACAATTTTTGGCGAATAAAGATTAGTTTGTGATGTAATATTAGAAACACAAATTTATATCATATCAAATTTATGACAACTTAAAACCAAGAACGTGTATGTTATTGCTAAGAAATTATTAAGGAAAAAGCGCAATTGCAGTGTAAATATTTATAATTAGATATTTTCGAAAGTTTATAAGTCCTCTATTGTAATCTTAATACTTAAAAGAAAATCCTGTCCATTAGCATTATAAGGAAATGGCTTTTACTTTATGAATAAGTTTCAATAACAATAGAATATCCTTGCTTGTTTAATTTACTTCCTTTGAGTCATATTGCTCTAAGGGTTGTTACATTGGTCATTAGAAGTATGTAATAAATAAACAATTACCTACTGTTTGAGAAGGGGTAGTGTGAACCAATAAATAAAGTAAGAAATGTAAATTCCATTTTAGTTTAAAATTTCAAGTGTTGTGAAAATGCCACCTCATCTCGGTGCTGATTTGAAAGCGCGGATTGTTTCGGAATTACGGCGGGCCGTAGCGTGCGTGAAATTTCACGTATGTTAGATATACCAAAAGCACCGTAGGGCATTACCGAGTAAAATGGAATCTTGAACACATACTTTGGAAAGAGCCATCGGAAGTGGTAGACCTAAAGTATCTACACGTGCTCAAGATCTCGAGTTGTTTCATTACGTAACAGAACAACCATTTGCTACATACTCAGGGCTATAGCAGATACACATTTTCCCGGATGCCGTATAACTGCACAAAAAGATTAAAGGAGATGGGAATAAAGAAGTATAATGCTGCTGCGAAAGAAGTTCTCAGTGACGAAAATATGAGACGTCGTCTGGAATTTGCAAGGCGATATGTGAACGAACCTGGAATTTTGGAATCGAGTGATTTTTAGCGACGAAAAACGTTCAATAGCCGCAACGATGGACCACTAAAAGTTTTTAGAATGGAAGGAACTCGTTACGAAAATAATCACATATGTCCTAAAAACGAAGTGGTTATTTTTCTGTGAATGTGTGGGGTTGGGTTAGCGCGCGGGGTCCAGGAGTTTGTTGGGCTATCGATGGACGTCTTGATTCTGCTGCGTATTTAGATATTTTGGAAACTATTATGAAACCTTCAGTCGAAGTGTTTTATCCAGACGAAGATTATATTTTCCAACAAGTAAGTATTCTTATTTCACTATACTTTCTCCAAAAATAGTTCGGGATCTGTTGAATTAACATTTTCATAATGTATTTTTGTTGTTAAAGGACAACGCCCTATTCATACTTCGCGGGTTGTGCGCAATTGGATACGAAAATAACTTGGAGCTGTTACCCTGGCCAGCAAAAGCCCAGATTTTAACATTATCGAAAATGTTTGGGCTCGAATACTTGCTGTTATCCGAAGACAACAAGGGCCAAATTTTATACCAGTAAACCGTAATGCACTAATTGCAGCCATTGATACCGCATGGGAAACGATTAATATTAATTATATTGATACCTTGATAGCGTCAATGAGCAGACGCCTCCAAGAATGTATCAATAATAATGGAGGTCACACCCATTATTGATTTCTTATATTTATTTATATAGTAATACCTTTATTTAAAAAAAATAAGTTTTCATTTAATTTTAAACTATAACTTGGTATCTTAATTATAATTATGTAATAAATTCTTGTCAAAAAACTAAATATATACGTTGACAATAAGAATTGCCTTAGTTTTTATTTTCACTTTTATATTAACTACAGAAAAAATGAAACGTCATAAAATATACATTTTGTAAGGACTAAATATTATGAATAGAGAGTTTAATGATTTTTTTAATAACTTACAATAATTAGTAGGTTAGATTTATTTAAAAATAAGTAATAATCAGTCAACCCAAATAACCATGTTTAGTTTTTGATTTAATTTAAAAGTTATTGCTTGTAGACGTTTTTAAATCAAAATTATTTCTAATTTTATTTTGTAAACATTTCCTAAACAAAATTTTGATTCGATAATTAATCGAGCTATGGTGTTTAATTAGCGATACCTTCAAATATATTCTTTAAAGAAAAAATTAAGTAAGCAACGTAAATTACCTATTTTCTAAAACGTGCTTAGTGTAATGATTCATTCTACAGTCCTTCTATAAGATAACCCCTGCTGAGACTACCTGCTGTTAGAATTGTAAATGATACCCTTAAGCCCGCTTCACAATGTGCAAACTTTTGTTTACAGAAATTGTGGTGTCCAAGTTTTAAATTTCATGAGTGTACATTGAATTCCAAATTGTTTAAAATTTGCTTTATTCTCTTAAACGTTGTTTATTTAGGGTCGCAAGTGTGGATATTTCTAGTTAAACAAACGGCAAGTTCTTTCAATAATCTTAACATTCTCCATGAATAAAAAATAAATTTAGTATATGTCTTCATTCGAATATTCTTGGTGGATTCCATATCGTGTTTAATTTGTCCGTCGACAATTACAAGTTTGATAAATAAGGCACATTGTTTTAATTTCCATAGAACACTAGTCAGAAATTATTTAATAAAATAGAAATATTGTGTGTCGAATGTAAATACATCGATAGCAGGAAAATGGTAACAGATAGGTATATGAGAAACTCTTATGAAGATTAAAAGCACCGCAATTTTCCATCACATGGAAACAACAAGATACAGGGCGCTCCATTTAAAGAATTGACTTTTGGGCAGTTAGGTTAGTCATATTTGGCCAAACATTTTGAACACCCTGTAAATAATGAGATGTCAAATTACATCGTTTAAAAAACTTAACAGTTCTCTAAGTATAGCCCAAATTTTGTTACTTCAACTTTCTTTTTCAATCCATTGACAAGCGTTGCTGAAAACAATACCTGCAAAATCAATTTTTCTCAAAAAAATGAGAATATCTCAAAAACTATTGATTTTCCTTATAGGTTGTGCTACATCAAAAGTAACTCAGATTTTAGCGTAGAATCCAGATATACAAAAACTCCGGTGTAACCGGAAGTGCTAGAAGAGCTGTGATATTTTAATTAAATAGAACTTTTTAAGCAATCCCCTATTTTTTTAAACAACTATTTAAATGGAATCCATAAACACTTCTAATAAACGGGTTAGCTGAATCACCCTGTATAAAATTCTAATTATTCCACACGTCGTAGTACCGGAGCTATGATGAGTCTCCTATTTCTCACCACGACGTCTTGACTTTCCTCGATGCTTCAACCACAGCTTTCACAGCATCTACATGTTCTGAAAGAACTTCTCTCCGAATTGCTCACCCTCGGAAACAACATAGAAGTATCTCTCAAAAAACGTCGATGGGTCATTAGTCGCAAATCCTCCGGATCTGCCGTCACAATCGTCAAAGTACGGTTGTTAGTGACTTGCGTAACCGCTGCCTAGCGGGGTCCTAATCTCTTCGAACGTTAATTTTGATTTTCTCAACATTTTCCGTAAAAGATTCTTTTACGCTTTTCACAAGACGCCTGCAAACCATCCGCCTCACCATGGGCAAATAAATCAAACAAAACAGCTTTATTGTCACTGAAATTTACATTTCTTGAACAAAGCATAACAACAAAATACATAAAATAGAAAAAAAAAATGTATTATCGCAAATGCATTTATCACCAGAATTATAATTCTGGGACATACTTTATAACATTTTTTTCATCAAAAGAGGGAAATTTAAAATACTAATCGACGCATATTTTCAAAAAAAACTATTTTTGATTAACTGAATTTATTCCAAGTTAGAGCCTCGCACTGTATATATTCAAAGATAATTTTGTGAATAGTAGTTACTATAATTAACACTTTACTACTTTAGGGCTACTACTGCTCTTGCTGCTAACGAGGTTGACAAATAGATTTTCTATAAATCTAGTGTATAGGTTATAGGAGAGAGAAATGAGAGAGGGAAGATTGCAATATAATACTAAATGAAAGAATCACCAGAGGAGAGGATTTGGATGAAAATGAATAAGAGAGGGCATTCAATGAAGGAAATTTAACAGAAGGTCAATACGTAAATAGAACATAGAAAATAATACCTGAAGAATACGAAAGTGTCCGTGATATCTAATATCTTGTTCAATTTTCCTTGCGTGCATCGAAGCTAAGATCCATGTTTTTAAACGACAACACTTCCAAATTGAAAAAATCGTTTATGATGTTTTTTTTACAGTGTAATAATATCAATAAAAATTGAATTCACAACCCACACGCATTAAAATTCAGTAATCGCTTAATTAGCAGCTAAGTAGTGCATATAATTTTTAGTTTTTGTGGATTAAAGTGTAGATAGAACTAATTGCCAATAAAAATATTTATCAAAGCCAATTTTATTTGTACCATCCAAAAAATTAATTAACGTAACCTCTAATTTATTTGGTAATGTTAAGTTAATGAATAAATTTCAGGTTTTTCTAATTAATTAAAACCGCATATAGCTAAGTGGAAACATACTTTAAATCCTATTCTGTAAAAGCTATATGTAATTTGCAGTTGTAAAATAGTGTTCATTATTATTTCTTTGCCGTACATAAATAAATCTAAACTGCAGCGTCTATTTTAACAAACGGAAAAACATCAAAAAACTATACTCGGTACCGTGTTTCAATGGCTAGCTTTATCATCATCAGCGAACCGATACTGTATCGATTTTCACCTAGCAACATGTGGTGTTTTATGTCAATTTCTCTTGCCATTCTCCAAAGCAATATACATTTTGGCTTATGCGGACTGCTAATATAAATTTAAACAATAATGCAATTAACCATTTTGATGACTGTTATGTTTTTCATGTTTTTAAAATTCAAATTTAGTTAAAGCAGAATAAACAAAGGATTAAAGTCTTGGCGTTACGAACTATGCCGTTACGAATAGTGATAGCGACGAACTGTCGTTAGGAAAAGTGGTTTGGAATAAAAAACGATGTTTTAATATGCAATTATATTTTTCTACTTGAAATTTTTTTTTACAAAATTACTCAAATTATCGATACCGAACATTTATCTTTTTTTATTTATTTTAAACAAGAGTAACTTTTCCATTTCGTTCAGAAAGAATTAAGCAGATTTATTGATAAAAATCTAATTAATTCCCATTAAAGTGAGAATGCGTCAACGAAATATCAATATTTGCATTGGTTATTGTAGACAAAAAAGAAAAAAAATGGTTTAATACCATGTAATTTCATACTTGAGCGTAGTTTTTAGTTCTAATTAACTTTTTACTCTTGAGTAAAATTCATATTTTTTGACAAACCTCGTATATAACTGTAACAATTTAATATCTGATAATTGTATTAGCGTGAACTTTTTATAAAGAATAACTTTTTTTTTCGTAAAATTAATAATAAACAAGTTTCCCATATGTTGCCAACTGAAGCAGACACACTGTATATTAAAACAACTTATTAAAGTTTTGTGTGCTCAAACGAATGTGAATACACGGTAACCATCTATCCGGAAATGTTTGTTCGCAATTGTAGATTTCTATTTATTTTGGGTTGTACACCTGGCAGAAGACTTAAATTTTAAATTTTATTGTTTTCATTATGAACAAATTGAAAAACAGATGAGAGTCTTTACTATGTACTAGAATGTGAAGTAACTAACTTGAGTTCTCTTCTAAATTAACTATAACAGACTTTGTAATAGTAAGCAAATGCTTTGCCGAGACCAACTCAACCACAATTGCACATGGTTTCTCAATCCCCACGGTACAGTTTTATACTGATCTTCACAGAGTCTTCCATACATAACACTTACATCACAATACAATATTTAAAATGTACCACACGATTAAATAAATAAATAGTAATCAAACATTCATTTGCTTCTAGTGATGTTTCACGTGCTACTATATGAACGGATTTATTTGTACTAGCATTTCTGAAACCGAATTGAATTATCTTCAACTATAGAAGATTAATCGCATAAAAAGGAAATCAAGATTTTCTGCTAATCTGATGATGAGAGTTCTTCTAGTGGTAGACTGAACTTTTTTGAATTCTACTGCTTCTTCTACGACTTCTTCTAATCTCTGATTTGTTGAAATTGTAGAAAACAAAGTTATTCTTCTCCTGACTTTCAAGTCCTCAATTGCACAGAGTTAACTAGTCGTGCTTGTCCAAATATAAATTGACATCGCAAAACTAGTTCTAGAACTTAAAACTCAAAGAATTTATCTTTATTCAATTATTATTTGAAGTTGTAAAAGTAATCATTTTTTTATTTTTTAGTAATTGGATTAATTATTTTGATTTTTATTTTTGTGGGTTTAATGACATTGTAAATAAGATCATTAAGTGTTGCGTATTATCTACCGTTGTGCAACCCTAACACGTCCAAAATACATTTGTATTAAGAGCAATTTTGTCGACAAATGTGTAGCATTTACATAAGTCGATTCTTTGATTATTACAGCCAACTGAGTGTTGGCATAAATAACAATCTGTAAGTTTGCAAGCGGTTGTACAATAGCAAAGAAACACCGAAACTTATGTCATTCTTTTCTACATTTCACTTTAATTTATAAATCTTACTACTACTTGGCTTTATTTTTCTGTTCTATTACTTCTGTGACATGTAGATTTTATTTATGTGTTTAATTTATTTGTGCTATGTTCGTATATTACTGAAATCAAAACAATTGCACTTGTGGTGTGTTTTCAACATCTATTTACAGTTACTATTCTGCGCTTCCCTGCAAGCAGAACCTGACTTTAAAGATTTATTGCCATTTAAGCATCATAGTCAGCATCGAGTTTTATAAGGTAATTATATTTGCAACTCTTTTATCTGACATTATTTCAACATGCCCGACTAATATAAGTATTGCTTTACTTGGAACAAAAAACGCCTTCCGGGATTGGACCGTGTCGCAAGATGACCGTAGTTGCCAACGTTTTGCCACCTATCGAAAAGGGCTTCATCAGAGCAACAAACTTGAAACAATGGTAAAATAGGTGGCGAAACGTTGGCAACTACGGTTACCTGCTGACACGGTTCGTTCCAATCTCAGGAAGGCTTTTTGTTAAATAATGACTTCCGGCTGTAGCTGCCTTTAATTTTTACTTGTTTACTTGTCCCTGAGTTTTCATAGGGGTCTTCTGATTTATTCTTGATTCAGCTATCTATCCAAATTCACACGAAACTTCGACATTTTTTTACAACTGATAGTCTGCTAGTACCTATAGTTGGATCTGACACTTTACTTATTGTCCCACTGCCCTACCGCTAACCAAAACCTTCTGTTCTTCCCTTACTTTTAAAAACTTTCAAAAATCTTGCATAAATCCCAATAACAGATGCAAACTTTCTCCGCAATCGATAAACCCTCCAATTTAAATTCAGATTAAAGAGTAGTTGTGTTCTCGCTGCACCTATTCTTTCGTTAAAAAAGATGAGAGTTTTTGTCGAATTTAATCCGACTTCTAGTGTTCTGTCAAGTCATTCTTCTAGGCCCCACCAACTTTCTATTATTTCAAATTCTCTTGAGATTTGATATCTTAGCAAGGTAGAGCCTCTAGCTGATTGCGTATAACGTATCTGCTGCAAAAAACCTAAGCCCACACCCAGTTCTTACCGTTTTCTATAGAGAGCATAGGTCAGAACTGGCTCTTCTTTTCATGAGGGTTTCACGCATCACACAGTTTCTCTTTTAGTCCGTAGATGTCCATGTGATTAATTCCAAGGATTTTGATTATACCTTTCCAAAATTTGCTTTTATGACGCCATGTTATCTATGAAATCATCTGCATTGTTACCATGACAGGACAATAGCTCTTCGAAATATTTTTGTAAATTTTAGTTTTATCTTTTTTATTAAATTTGATTTCTTGTTTTTGATAAATTCTGAGTTTGTGCCTACAAATCTTTCTGGGTTACTTGTTCCTACAGAATCTTTTTATTCATGTGCCTGTTGCTTCTAACAATACTTTCTCAATAAACATTTCTTCATTTTGTAACTTTTACACTACACTAGTAAATTTTTTATCTGAATTAATCTCTTACTATATAAAGCTGCAGTTAACTCCTTGACGGAAAAAAAATTAATATTCCAAATAGACTTCCTTGAATTGAAATATAAACTTCATTATTCATTCATATGCAAATTGCGAAACAAAACTATTTTAACAAAATTATTGACTGTAATAAAAATAATTCAAACAGAATGTGGAATGTGCTTAAAAAAACTGCTGGGAAATAAAAAACTGTCAACCCAAAATTTATCTAGTGTAGAATTCGATACTAATAAGCTAGAAAGTATCGAAAATAAATTCAATAAATATTTTATAGGATAGTTTGAACGCAATTACTGAATCTATTCCATGCAGAGATACAAATGTATGGAATAACCGTCTTCCATTATCAGCATCTGAACTAAAGTCATTCAGAAGTATCACACTAGGTGAACTTAAAAGTATTGTTTTTGATATAAAAAATAGATGTAACGAAGATATCAATGCTTTTGTATTGCAGAAGTTATTTCATGTTATTGGTTATCCAGTACTTCATATAGTTAATACGTCAAGTTACAACCAGGTAATTTCTCCGATAAATTAAAGTTAAATACAATTATACCTATTCTAAGACCAATCAACTTCAGAATTATCAACATTATATTGACAAGATATTAGAAAAGTCGTTTATAATCAAATTATCGAATATTTTAATAAAAATAATTTTTACAAATCACAGCCGGTATTTAAAAAAATCATTCGTGTGAATCTGCATTACAGTTAATAGTACAGAAACAGAAAAAAGATATAAAAAGATATAAAAATTATAATTAGTATATTTGTTGATCTAAAATGTGCGTTTGAAACTGTTGATTTAAAACTACTATTGCAAAAATTAAAACTGTATGGTATTAAAGGAAAGGTATTGTTGGTTTGAAAATTACTTAATGAATAGAAGGCAGGTAGTGAGAATTGGTAATAAGCTTTCCAGTGAATTATCTTGTACACTGGGAGTCCACAAGGAAGCATATTGGGTCCCTTATTGTTTATTATTTATATTAATGATGTACGCAAATATTTTGACCCCTTAATTGATGTAAATTTATTCGCTGACGATACCTTATTATCAATAGCAGGGAAATTATGATGAATGTAAGAATATTATTAACAACAACTTACATACATTTACAGAGTGGTTAAATATTCATAAATTAAAATTAAATCTAAGTAAAACTAAATATATGACAATAAGCACTAAAGTAATCTTAAAAAATATGAATATCCTTTAATAAACTGTATTGTAATCAACAATGAAAAAATTGAAAGAGTGAACAAGACAACTTATTTGGGAGTTGTAATTGACAGTCAGTTAAAATTCAACGAACATGTGGACCACATCAGCAAAATAGCGGAAAAATTGGATTTTTAATAAGAATTGGTAAAGATCTCTTGTATGGACAAAAATGATTATTTACAAAACTATTATTCAACCCCATTTTTATTATTGTAGTACTCTTTAGTTTACGGTTCCTAATTCTTATGTAAATCAATTACAGCGATTACAAAATAGAGCTATGAGAGTGATTCTAGGATGTAACAAATACACACCAACTAATTTGATGTTGAAAAGTCTGAACTTGATGAAAGTGGAGGAAATTATTCATTTAAATGTGTTAGATTTATTTATTAACTTATTAAGGGAAAATTGCCCCAATATTTAGGTGATTTTCTGATTAAAAATAATGAGTTCATAACTACAATACTAGAATTTAAAATAACTTTAGATTAAACTCAAACGTATGTCATGATTCTGTTTTAGGCAAGGAATTAATATGTATAATAAATTACCCGAAGATGTTAAAATGCAAGCACGGTAAAATTATTTAAAAGTAAATACAAAAAAATCCAAAATAAAGGAGTAAAATAGAATATTTATTGCTGTGATATACATAAGTGTACCAAAATTGTTGTTAATGTTATGTACTTGTATTTTTTATGTTATTTATACTTTTACTATTGTTTCTTTATACAGTTGTATTGGTTTTGACAATAGCTTATTGCTAAATAAAAATAAAAAAGTAAAAAAATTATTCGAAAAACGAATCCAAACACGAAATTATACAAAACTAAAAGCAGTAAAGCATTTTTTATCCAGATGAAAACTAAAATTTTGGAAACCAAGTTGTGGAACTAATTGACAAAAGAACAAAAAAATAAACAAATTAGTATTGGTTTAATTTATTATAATTAACAGTAATATGAACGATGGAGTTATTTTCATTATAATAATCCATTTAGTTTTTTCAGTAAGTTTACATGTCGTTTACGCCTAACTTATTTATTTGCCATTGTAGAGTAGTGTAGAGTGTGTTGCCTGTCGTGTGACTTGACGATCTAAAATTGTAAATATTATGTCACATTTTTGGACTTTGCTATTTTTAGTGTTTATTTCATAGAGTTTATTTTTCAACGTTTGTATCATTAAAAATTGTGTGCTTTAAAATATAACATGTTTTTAAATTTTAAATAAAACTATACTCCTTTAGTTAGTACTGCCACAAATAAATGGCAAAGATATTCTAATGAACGGTCTTTTTAGTTTTCATATCTTTTCTTATAAATGATCGTTCAAAGAAAATATTCAAATAAAATTTTTTTTAACGAATCTTGAAATTTTAAAGATAATAAATGTAATGATAAGTAATTTCCTCCTATAAGTTTTATTTAAATGATTCGTTCTTATTTGAGGAGGGTCACCAAAAACCACTAAGTCGTTTTTGCAGGCAACGTTTCGTGCAACGAATGTACAAAAAGTGGTTTTTGTTGCCCCTCCTCAAGCAAGAACAAATTAATTAAATAATAAATGTGAGTGCTTTGAATATGATGTATGCGAATCTCTGGTTTTTACGATATACAAATTGAAAATTTTAAACAATATGAACAATTACTTCTTGACTAACACTACACTGATCAACCCTTACTCTTTCCTCTGGTAGCGCAAAATACGTTTACGTAGATAGTCGAGGAATGTGTGCCACTCTCTGCATTTAATTGTAGATACTGAAAATTCACTTTCAGCTTAATGGGAAGGACAAGGTCTTTTAATTCAAAGTTGACTGCAACTGGTTTCAACGCTTTATTTTCTAATTCCAGAACAGATAGTTTAATTTACAAATCTATATACTAAGATTCAAAAATTTGTTTGTTTCTTTGTCTTTGTATAGACTCGGCCAATATAGGTGCTAAGCCAAAGCCAAGTATATGGTTGGACTTAGAATGGATCATATGTGCGAATAGGGGGTCTGGGTGGCGAGGGTTTAACAGGGGTTTTCTTTCGTTTGATGCTGGTCCCGTCCGATAGACGGGGGTTTCATCTAGTCTCTTCTAAACGTCATTACCATTACTATAAAACCACACATTCGGGCTGTTTTTTTCCAAAATATTTAATAATATTAACCAACATACTATGGACTTCAAAGCAAGACACGCGTTTTTTTTTATCTATTTATAAATAACTGCCGAAGAAGTCCACCTACAAATTTGTACATTCATGACAACCTTCAAAACAATGGAACGCTAATTAAAAAATTATAACATTCTAAACTCATGTGTTTTCCTTTTGAAAACCGATAGTAGTCATTTTAAAACATGTTTGCATAATATAAAAAACTTTAGGACAAAAAGTTAGACACATCTTAAACTTTTTTACATTTCTGAGTACCTATTGTTATTGGTAAATGATTTGGCGGTTTGCTAGTACCGCGCAAGTAACATCTACAAGCACACCAAACTGAAAAATTCACGACACTAAGCTGAACTTATTCTTTTTGAACGCGTCAACATCAGCTGGAGAACTTTTAAACCTAGGAGAAGTTTTTAAGAAGGGTGGGAAGTCCCACCGTAGATGATTTGGGAAGGTACCCTTGGTACCAAAACTCGAACAGCATAGTGGTTTGTATTGGAATCGAATAGGAAAGAACTCAGTAGACTTAAGTGTCAACAGTATTTACGTCACAAAGAGAAGTTTCCTGAGGAAATACTTACAATGACACACAACAGTCACTAAGAAGCACTCTCCACGGAAAAGGTTCAGGGAGCAATCTACTACCCACAAGGATCTCAGTATGGAAAGCGAATTTTTGCAGTCAAGTAATTTACATCTTAAGTCCTTACAATAGTAAAGATGAAACACCACAAAAAGACTAAATATCATTTTGATGTTGGTGTGAAGAACGGCTAACATGAATACCAGAAACTGGGAAGAAGGACACCAAAACACTCAAACCTTCAGAGCAATGAAATTTATGTGATTCCTTTCTAAGTCGTAAGAGAAGATTCTAGACAATACCTTCAAACAACAATGCTAAACAGAAAGCACTTAAATTGTACCAACTTATTGGCCAGTTAAGAAGGCGTATGGCATCGATAAACGGCAGCTAAACTCATCATCTATAGATGGATTTTTGAATTTTCAAAAACCAGAATAGAAGTTAAAGGAGCAACTGCAATGGCAGTCACGGGGTGTTTACATTAAATAACCAATTTGAATATGTACTAATTATCTGTAAAATGTATGATTAATAATACAAATAAGATGATATTGTTGCACTACTATTAAAATTACATTTTTAAAATTAAATATTTTGTTTAGTGAAAAAGAAGAAATAGAAATCGTTCAGTTCTTTTAAATTAAATGTTTTCGATCTTTTTTTTTTAAAGATACGATAAACGTTTTAGGGAAAGTGATGGTATTGTCTTAAAAACTACTCTATACATACATGATACAGAGTATGCAAAATTAAATACAAAATAATAAATGTTTAAAACTAAAATTAGGTAAGTACTATGTTTGATAAATTAAAGTAATTATATTTAGTAAAATTTAGAATAAGAAACTGTCACAAATAGAATACAATTTATATTTAAATTATGATTTAGAAAAAATATTGAATTAATAAATACCTTCATTTAATTTAACTATTAATTGTGTATTATAGTAAAAGCCAACCGCTCATAGAACTAAAGTTTGTTTAGGTACCTTTTAGGTATACGATGGGTAAAACTTATAATTTATTATAGCCAATATAACATTAAATATTTTCTGTTATCATAATGTAAATTAAAGTTACTTTACTTATGTGAAGTTGGCAATATTCACAGTGTAACCAATATACTACTTTTTCATTTAAAATTTAATCATTTATATTATGTTATTTAAAGTAAACGTGTTAATAAATTTGTTATGTTTATGCTTGTATTGTATTATGTAGCCAAATTTTGGTCAGTTTTATAAAAAAATGTTATGATTTTAAATGTCAATTAGTAGTGTAGGTAATAGAAAAGAAAAGTTAAATGCAAACATGACAACCTTGTACAAACTGCTTCGTGACGTCATCTTACTGTTATCGTGAATGAACTATACATACCTACGTCAAAGGTGACGTTCTGCGCACAAACCAAAATTAGTTTAGTTAGGGCAGCCATAACCGTGCTAATGAATTACCTCAAATCAAGGATTGTTCAATCGTTGTGTTAATTCTGTTATTTCAATATTCGTATTCAAATAATTTTATCAGTCCTTTTTAGAAGTATTCGTACCAGTATTCTTTTACGTAACTGACATCAACCATTTATATTTTTTAAACCAATTCAATTTTATCTACGCCACTTCACTGGAATGGTACAGCGTACGGTTTCCCTATTATTATTAATACCTATCATATTAGTTGCAGACAGGGTGACTTCTTTAAAACTATGGCACAAATGCTATAATTTCCAAACAAAAACGAATTTGAAGGAAAACAAAAACACGTCAATTTTAATATCGAAGGGGCCATTTTTGACGTATTAATGACAGTTGTTGAATTAACCCCCTAACCCTTAGAGACTTTGCATAACAATTTTTAAATGGCTTGACCACTTGTAATACGTCATAGTTTAAGAAATTTTAAAGGGGTACTAGATTGTTTGTTTTCACTAATTTTTGAGTGGATGTAAATCAATTTTTAAACGAAGATTTACTTTATTTCCAACAAGATAGAACATCTCATTATATTCGACTAGTTGAGGATAGTTAGATGACCATTTCAAATCACTGAATTGTCTGAAGAGGGTTTCATTGAATGGCCCCCAAGATCACTTAATTTAACAACCTTCAAAATATCTTCAAAATAACGGAAATTATTTTTCAACATTTATTTAAAACAATTTTTTAATTTGTTAATTAACAAATAGTTATCAGTAAATAAAATAAATCTTTGTCGGTTCTTAATTTTAATTTTTTGGTTCAAAATTATTGAAAATAAAAAGCTAAGGAAGCCACTTATTATATTTTCTAAAATTATTAAGTATTACAAGTGGGGTCATACCATTTAAAAAATTCTTAAGGGTAGTCTCTGTGGGCTAAGGGGTTGATTCCACAACTGTCATTAGTAGGTATGTACGTCATATATCGTCTCCCTCGATATTAAAACTGACGGTTTTTGGTTTTTACGTCACCCTGTTTAACTGTCCTTTTAGTTGGCATAATAAATTAACAAAAAAATCGATTAAATCAAAATAAACTATAGGAACATTAAATTGAAAATCAATTTTTATTGATAATAATTAAATTATTTCCATGATTCTAAAATGCCTACTCTATACAAACATGTTGTATTTTCTAAATGTTTTTGGACGGAATATTTTCAAAAAACGATGTGCTCATTAACTTTACTGGATGTTACAAAATTTTGAAAGATATATTTCCTCGACAACTATATGATCCTCTGATATCCTGGAAATTTGCTCTACCCTGTATAAAGCGTCTTCTCTGGAATAAACTCTACTAGAATGATGATAAGAAATGAGCAAGGAAAATTCAAAAAGTCTTTAAGTGATGTCCATTCACCATCGCGGCTAATATAGTTGTAGTTAATTAGTGATTTGTATTCGTATACCTACTTATTTTGATAAACTTCCAACAAAACTAGTAGTAAATTAAACATAAAATATAAGAGCGATAACCAGTTCTTATGATAATAAAGCTTTCCTTGAAACAATTGACAATTATTATAACAAATTTCCACAGTTGGGACTTTTTATTAGAGAGGACAATAATAAGAGTCAGTGCAAAACACAGTCTTTTTTTGCGTCGACGTCTTTTTCAAGATAATCAAAAGGATTAGTGCTCGGTCAAAACTTTCCAGAAATAGTACATCTTTGGTCCCGACATCCAATTTTTTGTTAAAAACAAATAATGAATCAATATATAAAATTTATCAAAATAAAATCTAAACACACTGTTAGACGTATACATGTACAAGATTATACATCTTGAAAAAGACTGGCATTGCCAGTCAAAACGTCGATGCTACACAAGGACTGTGGTTTGCACTGGCTCCTATTATTGCCCACCCCTAATAAGAAGGCCCAACTGTAGGAAATTTACTACTAATATAATTTCGCCAGCATACTATATATGGAGTGTTTAAAAAAAACTGGGATGAGTAGGCCGTGGAATTGAATTGATGTAATTAGTTCGACAGTGAACACAAAATAACGCGGATGGCCTAAAAATTGACAGAATTTCTTAAAAATCTTGAATTTAAACTAAACTTTGTATCAATTGCCTACTTAAAAAAATTCCCAAATATTAAAAAATTCAAACCCAGTTTTTTATTTGAACACTCGTTAGGTAATGCATTGAATGAAAATATCATAATCAAATTATTCTGCAAATAAACAATAGCAGAAACCCAATCCCGTCATTTTTGGGAATTATTATTATTATGGAATTATTTCGGGATATTGCCATAGTACCCTTATAATCTCTCGCGTTGCAGTACCTAGTAAAAACCCTTAATTTTTTTTTCAAACTTTAAGAATTGCGACGACTTTTCTATTCCTTCAAAGTAATCTTGCTGCAAATTCTTGTCTAAGGTCTGAAATAAAATATTAAAACTCTGTAACTCGGTGTTCAGCACATTTAAATATTTCTGGTATCCCTTCAAGAATGCTATATCCAGTAAATTGCGATTGTTTGTTTCAATAGCACTAAGTTTGTGTTTTGTAACTTTTTGTTTTCAACAAATAAATTAAAAACTGCTTTTTTAACTATCTTTATAAGAGTAATGATAAGCAGGGTTGCTCATATAAATTTTTATATGACAGATCCACATCATTTTTCGACAAAGAATTACACCCTGTATATTGCTGTTAATCAGTTTACAATAATTTAGATAAAAATAAAATTAATACAAGATCCACTTTTAAATCTCTCAACTAAATGGAAATAGGAGTTCTATAAAATCAACATAGCGATCTCTGAATTAATAGATATTGTGAAAATAGGTTTTCGTATCATCATAATGTAATCAAAATTACTGAAAACCTACAATTTCTTATCTAATAAGTTGAATTAAAAACAACAAATGCAATACAATATAGCATTACTGATAAACATGAATCCATTTTATTTTAAAAATTTTTACGATTTGTTAGATACGCCTTGTTATAAACCTTTTCTGTCGTCACTGTTGCCAATTCATTAATGAACGTCATTATTCTAAGTTTAGTTGCCTAAATTCTATATTGTAGGTGTCCGTTTATTTAATTTGTAGATTGTACATTCAGTATAAAAGAATGCACAAAAATTGACATTTGTTCATCATCCACAATGTTACAAGGTTCATCAAGTGCAATAGCAAAGTAAGACGCTTTGCGCTAGAAGGTCGAGCTGTTATCAGCTGTTAACTTTTTCTTGTATTGTGTTTCTTTATGGCAATGGAATCCTGAATTGCCAAACACGTAACACTCATTCTGCAGACCTTTTTTGATCAGTGGCCGGGCTTTTCCTTGCCGGAACAAAATTATTTATGGAATTGCTTACGAGTTGTTTGGAATAATAGGTGAAGTTGAGTACTTTTTAACTGTTATGCATTTTTATGTCTTAAAATACTAAGGTTTAAAAGTCGCTCTCACCAACTGCAAATTATATATAAAATAAATACCTATTCTAATTTCCTTTTCAACGTTTTTCAGGTGAGTGGAAAACCGGTCTGAAATAAGTTTTGAACGAACAGAAAGTTCAAAAATAAGACGGATACTATATTGTCAGTACAAAAAGAGCTTCTTTTTGGTCGTCTATTGATCTGAATTTTTAACATGCGCTTAGAAATGACTTCTTTTTCGAAAATTGAAAAACTTTAAAACTGCAATGAAGTGATCAGCCAAAAACGTTGACTTTCTATTTCAGTTAGTATTAAGTAGCAAAACGGAATCTTGACGATGCTGGGCACTCCTTTCGTCAATAAAATTTTATCATACGACTAAATAACTCCTTTTGTCAACTTTTGTTATTCAATACAGATCTACATCGTACGACTAGTTGCCTAAACCAAACTCTTAAGTGGTGAAACGATACTATCAGATCAGATTTTTTTGACCAACGTTATAAAGCTAGTTTGGATTTGTGTTTTGTTGACGCTTTTATTGTACTGTTATTGTACTATAATTTCCAAGCATTTGCACATGACTATTATAATATTTATTACACAATATAGATCCAAAAAACATTAAAAACGATAATAAGAAATTAACAATATTAAAAAAGCGATTAAGATTAACCAAAATTATTGGGGTCAATAATAAAAAGATGACTTCTACCGGTGGGTTTCACAAATTGTTTATCTTCAACTTTGACTGCAGACATACACGCAACAAAAAACAAGATTAGGTTGATGTGTGTAAATAAAATATAGGTTTAAAAATATGTGTGCCTTTAAAATCAGTGTTATACTAATATAAATATTAAAAGGATACGCAACAAATGTTTATGCTGAAGTCGTACTTCTAAAAATTTTAAAATAAAAATGCACATTAATTTAAAAAATTTTGAATTTTTAGGCAAATAACAATAATTTTTAATACTGTTTAAGGATTTTGCCAAAAGAAATTGAAACTTTTAGTTTTATCATTTAGTATTGAGAAATAATTTTTTCTTATCACTGAGTATCGTAATCGTTCAGGTTTTAATTCATGTTCAATTCCGTGAAAAGAATGAATAAGCGATTAGCAATCAATCACAATTCGTCATAACGAAATAAAAGTTCCTTTGTACCCAAAAACGCTAATGACGACGATTTAAAACGTAAACATTCCGCACATTCTCGGGATTAAAACAAAACATTACGAAATTTTTGTGCTTTGATTTCAATCATGCGTATTGGTAATTTTAAAAAAATATTATACATATTGTATTAGTTGGTATTTTTGACGAATATTATGTTGTTATAAAATTACAGTTTAAAAAACAAGTCTCAAGTCAAGTCTCTTTTTTTCTGTATTTTTTTTGATTAATTAGAGTTAAGTAAAATTACCAGTAATCGTCAGTGAACCAGTGTTCCTCGTAATTGAATAATTTTTGCGATTATTAAGCATCTGAGACATCTAGTTTTTATTTCATTGTTCAGATTTAAAATTCCAAATGTAAACATTAAATGGGAATTAGTAATGTCAGCCTCATGTTGGTAGCAGTTTCTCTTAAAATCCGCGAAAAAGTAGTGTTAATGAACAGATGTGTCACATAATTTCTTAGTGGTTTGGTTAAGGTAAGTGATAACTCTTTGGTGTCTTTATCACTATAGTTCCTGGGCATAATATATTGAGGTCATATGGATTAATTTGTTATTAAGTGATTAAAAAGGTTATTTTTAATAAAATTTCAAGGTTAAAAGTTGAAAAATTGCATAATTCGGCTATGACGAATTTTGGTACATCATAAAACAAAGCCTCGTCTCAGTTACCTGTCACTAGCTGTGTACGAATATCAACATTTCCTACGGTTTGCAAAATTTACCGAGCATTTCATGTGTTCTGCAGACGAAGCATGTTTTTATTTCCTTTTTATAAATGTTTTAAATCTTCACACCGGATTTGCACTAGCGAGTCTGACGAGTCTTTAGAAAATAATAAACAAACAAAATAGTAAAATACACTTTGATACTTCACAACCACATATCCAGTTAGCTAAATCGTACATTACCTTGCGAAAGTTTCAATGAACATCTTTATTTTTGTCTTTGCTAGTTTGTCGTAAACTTAGTTCTGGCAAAGGACGACCATTTGCCTTGAACTCAACTAATTTTGTAAAATTAAGTTTTGTTAGCACTTTTAGTTGTTTAATTTTCTGCACTACCGACATTTTCTATTATAGCTCATGCACACGCGAATCAAAAATAGTATTTTTACAAAACAACACAACAACAGTAAAACATATCAATATAAATTCTTAAATTGATTTAAAACACGCAAAAATCGAATCAAAAATCGAGCGTAGTTGTACACCCTATACGAAGTCAACGTAAACTCGGGACCCGGCTCATGACCCAAAGTTGATTATTGTTTCGGACGTTCGCGTTTTCGAGTTTTTCCGGGTAGATCTAATTCAATGAGAAAAATTTGCACCGCCAGCCCAAGGTTGAAGAGGATGAATTACGAACGACGGCCGATAAATTTTAAGTTATTGTACTTGCGACTTAATTACCTATTTTAATAAAACACGTAATAATAATATTTTTTATATATTGTCAAAATTTTGGGAGGTCATTGACCAAATTTACCATATGGACAGCCACGACTGTTTATAGTTGGTTTCTTTAATGTATGTTCTACAAACATCAAATTCAAATTTATACTGTTTACCTAAAATCCATAAAGCTTAACCATCCATTCTATAATACATTATACAAAAAAGTAATTTTAAACCATCTTATTCTATCAAAAAACACAATTAAATTAAGTAGAAAATTTATCTAAATCAACATTAGAATAACAAAATCTTTAACTTTAATCTCTTGTTAACACCGTTAGCTATCCTTCAATACCATCAGAAGAAAGCATTCCTTTAGTATCCAATCAGTGTACATGATAGTAAATTGCCTAACTTGATAAGTTGAGTATAGATAAATTACTTAAATTTTGTTTAAATAATCAATTTTGCTAACTTTCAACAATCAAATTTTAAACAAGAAAAAGGACTACCAATGGGTTCTCCTCTTCACCTATTTAAGCTGAACTGTTTATAAATAATTTAAAGAGAAGTTAATTTTATTTCCAAAAATTCTATTTTTAATAAAAATATTTTATTCTAGAATAGATACGTTGATGACATTCTTTAAATTTTCAGAAGGTTCCACTCAGAAATTCATGTTTTTCTAAGTGACTTAAATAATTGTACATCACAGAATTAATTTCACTTTAGAAATTTCTCAAAACAATGTGGTCTTCCTTTTTCTAGAATACGTATATTTGTAATCGATTCAAATAATTCTATTAAATTTTGACAATTTATAGAAAACCTACAACTACGGTTCAAACAGTTCCTTTTTCTTCAAATCACCATTTTCACAAAAACTATCAGCGTTCTACTTTCTTTTCAACCGTTTATTCAACATACCTCTATCAGAAAAAAATTTTAAAAAGAATTAGACACAATTTTTTATATTGCTCATTTAAACCAATTTCCATTCAAAATTATTTTAAACATTTTTAATAAATTTAATTATGTACATAATTTAAAAAATCTAACAACATTAATTCCAATTAATGAAAAACCAAAATAAATACATTTCAATTTCTTTTATTCCTGAATTTATTAACATAATTAAAGATCTGAATAAATTAACTGATTATAAATTGTCTTCAGAGCTCCTACCAATTTAGCTAACATTTTTCACAAAAATTAAATATAAATAATAGTCTTGAATCAAGCAGCATATACCAACTACTATGCTCTTGTAACAAAATATATATTGGTAAAACTAAAAATTTTACAATTCGATTAAAAGAACATCTAAGATATCTTAAACAACCAGAAAAATATTCTTATAATTTAGATGCAATTAAAATCAACTCGCTAAACACATTATCCAAAACAAACATAAACATTTAAATCATTCACTCATACATCCTTTTAAAATAACTAATTATAATAGACAAATTTTAGATAAATTAGAAATAATATACATTAAAACAACAAATCAAATTTAATAATCAATGATCAAACAAATTTTGACGATCTTACATTAGAATTATCAAACAGAATTTTTATGTCCTTAATATTATTTAATGCTCCAGATTCAAACATTTTACATACCTAGTTTATATTTTAAAAAAACTTTTATTACAAACCCAATTATGTTTTCTAAATTTCCATGTAAACCAAATGTCATATTTAACGTTTGTATAAAAAAACATTTTTGTATTCTGAAGATGACTCACAATAATTTTTGAGTTAAAACTAATAAATAAATAATAAATAAATAACTAATATTGGATTGCTCAAAGCGTAAATAATTTATATATATTTTGTTACTTTATTTAATAATTTATTCCTGTGAAATTTTATTGCAATTATCTTATATATCTCATAAAATAAATACTAAAAACGACAATTTAATAAAATTTGGAAATTTTAATAAACGAACATATATTAACGGAAAATATGAGTTAGGATTTCACTTAAGGTGACGATTGCTGGCACCTTACCTTAGTAGGTCATTACTTAGCACCAACAAGCATTTTTAGTTAATTTTGAAAAACGTTCAAAATATTTTTTTAGTCTGTTTTTTACAGAGCTTAAGTGAAAAATTCTAACTTGTATATTCGGTAGGGAGAAAGATTTAATTAAAATTTTTGGAAATCCTAAATTCTGATCTAAAGTAAAAATTCAAAAATGGCACCATTCTTATTTTAGAGACTTTTGATTTTAAGTTACATTTTATTTTGTAACAAAACATATATTTTGAGAAATTTTATGGCATGTAGGGTAAGTCCGATAAAGATGCCATAGCGAAAAAGATGCCGTTTCTTAAACAATACTCAAGAAAGTACACACCAGGAAAGCTGTTTACTGTTGTAGCGCCATTGCCTGAAAGTGTCGGTAACTTTTTATAAGTAGGGAGGTAAATTGACTCAAATTCCTGACATCTCCTGAAAATTTAAGAAAGAAGTTAAGAAACTTGAAACTGGCAAAAGAAGAAAGTAGACGCGGTCCCGGTAAAGGGAAGCAAAATGTCTACTCCAAAAGTGCAACAGATCCTTCCGAAAAGGGGGAAGGCGATAGTTGAATACCAAAAATAGTAGAAAGAAGAAGAGAGTAATTTAAGGGTCACTTAAGATGACTTTTCAACACACGAGTAACTATTTTTTTGTGAAAGATAAATCTGCAAAAAATGACAAATGCATGGGCTGTAGAAACCGTCAAGTCTAACTAAGAAAAGATAGTGGATCCAAGTGCGTCTGCTGGATTCAGGATCATTTGCCCGCCATATAGAAAGCTGTTAACTATAAACAAGTAAAGAGTTATATCATTGTTATACTCAGTGACATCAATACCGCCACAGATGGGCATGCAGACAATATGAAAGAAAGGCTAACTAAATAATTTTAACTCACAATATACTTTTTCAGCAAGAATTAGAATTTGTTTTACATATGTACCTTTTAGGAATTAGTCAGTTAGTCAGTATTAATAAATTTAAATAAATTTAACAAACTGCAATTTTTTTATTTGACAGTTTAAGAAGTGTTAGCATCTCTACCGGGCCGCACAAACACGACAACAACGACGAATGAACATTGAATGTCGTTTGTTTTTAATAGAATCGTGTTTGTGTTTTTACCTCTAAGTTTATATATATTTACAAGTTTTTTAAACATTTTTAAAATTGACGTAATCAACAATTTTTTAATGGTTATATTGTTCATTAAATTGACGTCCAACTCATACTTGTGTAAGTCTTGAAAAGTCCTCACAATGAGAGGCCAAAACGTCGGCAATCACAGCCTTTTGAGTTGTTTGTGGCCTTTCTACCTCCACAAAGATGGGGTCCTAAAGTGCATTTTATTTAGAATTTAATTTTGGAGGAATACTTACCTTAAAACATTTCATTTAGGTTGGCAGGAAAATGATTATAACCCGGACTATTAGAAATAGGTTTTCAAATTGTATTAGTAAAATCTTTCAAGAAAACCAAAAGGAACCTTCAAAGAGCTAACTGGAAAAAAGTATGTAACGTTGTAGGTGCCATTAAATGTGTTTCTGTAATGAAAACTTATAATGACTGGAACAGACATACTATCAAAATAACAAAAAAATCCAAATAAAATAGAACTCGTATACTCGCCTAAAAAGTTGTAAAGAAATAGAGTAAATCGATTTCAAAAATAGTATATTCAAAAGACTCTTAAATTGTTATAATAATTAATCATATGGTATTTTCAGATTGACAAATGGTTGTTGACATGTTCAACAAAAGTTTAAGTTCGATTTTGATTTCAAGGAACGGCTTGGTTAAAGTAAATTGCATCAGAACTGACTATCTCCTTCCACTAATGTGTCCGTCTTATTTTCCTTTGCATATAGTATATGATCATTATACTACTTGAAATGTGTGTTGACACTGACACTTGGACATTGCGACTACAAAATTATTATTATCGAATGATATCGTAGACGTTTTCCTACCTTATCCTATATGGGTGTAGTTATTTATTTATTTATTTAATCGTATGGTACATTTTAAATATTGTATTGTGATGTAAGTGTTATGTATGGTGCCCCAGAAGATCAGTATAAACCTGTACAGTGTGGTAACAAAACTTCGTGCAATTGTGGATTGGTTTGTCTTGGCAAAGCATTTGCTTCAAGGTTTAGGAAAACCACTAAAACCTAAACATACCAAACCTTACCCACCCTAGTACTCATATGTAATAATATTAACCAAGTGTGTAAACATTATAAAGGTAAATAAGAACATAAAAGTGTTTTGTGAAAATGTGTTGTACATTTTTTCCGGAATTATCCGGGAGGGTCTCGATGACCAGGTCCGGAAACCAAAGTGGTGATTCTCCAGGAACAACATGTTTTTCTTGTTGACCATGGAGTACTGTAGGTACTGATCACCTTCCATATTTTATATTCGCACCAAAAACTTTAGTGCGACGCATGTGCTACAACACGTAGGTTTTGTTAAACATTTTTAAATTGAATTTTACATGTAGATAAGTTTCCATTTATGCAATTTTTATTGATACAGGGTGTTATTTTGTTACAATTATAATGAGTTTCCGAACTTTAAGTAGTCATAACTTTGTTATTAATAAACTTATTTTTATAAAATTTTGGTCATAGCTATTTGAAGTCTCTCTGAATCCAGTGGCGATTTATTCCTGCTAAATTTTGAATAGTTTTACAAAATTTACCGCACGGTCCTCGATCTTCAAACATCCATTATTCTCATTTTCCAATATTTGAGGTTAGGAACGAGATTTTGAAAAATGGTTTTCACTGGCCTATTTGGATGTTATTTGGCTACTTTATCATAAAAGAAAAGATCATATCATTCCATTTGATTTTTGATTTTTTTTTAATTTGGGTCATGGTGTCAAAACTAGCCCCCTGGCGAGAAGAAGGATTCAACTAAATTAATTATATTCTTATTCTTATTTAACTTAAGAATGCTCTTTTCAACGTACAAATTTGTTAAAATCGGTTAAACCGTTAAAAAGTTAAAGCAGGTTATTGCAAAAACAATTGAACACCCCCGCCATCTTTGTTTTTGAAATAACTGATCTTTTGTTTTTACGAAAATGATAGATAAACTGGTTCTCTTCACAAATGTAAAAACATTTTTGTTTATTATGCGAAATTTGCCGAAAATGCAATTTAAAAATTTAGGATGGGAGTTACGCCCTCTGGTGGTCATTTTAAAACTTGAAAATATTTTCCTGCAATTGCTTCATGGCCGATTTACCTTATATTTTTACACCAAAGTCATACGATGAACGGTTCTCGAGATATGGCCGAGGAACAGTCTTATTGGGTCACCGGTACAGTAAATAATCTTAGAGTGTTTGTTGTATAGCGGTACGGTCCTGACGGGCGAGTTTACATCGTTTTCTCTCAGTATTAAACTAATTTAAAGGTCATTTACGTGTTTTGTAAAGTAGACCAAGATACGCTGATTTATGTTTATTATGCTGCGGTTATAGAATTCCGAGGTAATGAATAACGTTTTCTATAATGAAAAGAAGCCACAAAAAATCAAATGTGGTGATAAAACAGTGGTTCTACAAATTTTATTTAGACCAGAGCGATGACCAATAGAAAGAATCAGAGCATCAAGGACATTAGTCTGACTCTGGAGTTACGCGAAGAACCACGTTCTTGACTTCTAAAATTATTTTTCCAAAAGTCCTTCTTTATGAAGTTATGGAATCCTTTATGGTATCTCAAGAGACTGGCAAAAGCTGGAATTTTAGTTGTCTTTCGAGGAATACTAGTTCGTCTGTTGGTTTGTAGTCTAATCCACACATAACTTATATGGTAAAGAGAACGGTGGACTGTTTCTTTTACCATAAGGAGTTTACCGAGAAATGCTCAGAATTGTCTTTTACCGTCATGACAGTTTTCTCCGGTATCAAGATCAGGACCAAACGGTCTTATGAAAAAAGACAATTGTTTCCTAGATGAGCCATGGATCATACAAATTCCGATTAATTTGTAATCTTAGTCGTATAAGTCATTACATAATTAGCTTAACTACGGTAAATCGTGGTTGGTAAAATACGAATTTGGTATTGAATAAATAAATAAAAATAAATCCCTTATGTAACCTATTTTGTTTTAACAACACACATGCTTATCTAATTGTAGAATTGACCGATATGCTAAAATTCAGGGTTTGACCTTGACACGCCACCGCATACACAAAAGACACCAAAATAATAATTCTTAGGTTTTTCAAAATATTTTAAGCAAATATTTGGTTGCAAGAACAAGGTATTTTCTAATATCAAAAGCAAAACAAATATTGTATAATTAAAGTAGAAAACCAGCTATCTAATTGAAATAATAACTGAAATACTGACTATCCTGAAAGTATAATTCATCTTCCAAAAATTGTGTAAATATATTAATTTACTCAGTTCGTATTTAATAAATCATATTAAGTTCATGATTTTTAAGAAAACTATAAAATAGGCTAACCGTGAAAGCAAAGAATTTTCGCAAGACTAAATAATTTAAAATCAAGAAGAAACGAGTATGAATCACTCAACTTTTTATTTTTTTTTAATTAATGGGATTCGGTTTTTATACTTACATTTTTAAATTAACAATACTTCCTTCTAACTCACTATTCGCAACTGCCATTAATATTTTTATTTTCTTTTTCTTCATCTTTCATCCATTGTAGAATTTCTTTCCCCCTTCGCCCTAGTAATATAAGGCACTGTGTTTTCTCGAGTCGTAGCTTTAGACAGCCTTCTTTCTTATGTTCTATGTTTTTCCATAAATCCCCTCTGAACACTCCCTCTTTAGCAGTCTCCTTTTTCATTTCCTGTTTAAATTTTGCTAACATTCATCTTTCTTTCAGACCATTACGTATGTACTCTGGAACTCTTTCTGTTATTAATTGTTTATATTTCACGTTATATTTTTCTTCTTTGTTTTACTTTTCTTCCTTGCATTGTGTCTATATCTCATACTACTATTTCCTCTTCTATACATCGTCCTTTATCGTCTCTCACATCCACCTCCTACTTCATAGTATTTTCCTTTTCTTCTTCCTCGTATCTTATTTTCTGTGCATCCACTTCTTTCCAGTATTCATACAGTATCTAATTGTCTTTCTTGCTGTATTCCTTTTTATATCTCAATGCTCTCTTTCCTGTTTTGTCCGTATTTTTCTAGTTTCAGTTCTTCAATTATATAAGTTCTAATAATCTACGCATCTACGAAAATTTAGAGTAAGGTGAATAAGTGTGTACTAAAAAAAAGATCTTTGTATTACCAATCAATTAAATTCTTATTTTCCTTTTTTTAAATTAATAAAAGACTCGATTCCTTTATACAAATTTTGAAAAATGACAATACTTCTCTTGTAAACTCCACTCTCACTATTCACAATACAATCAATATTTTTATTTTCTGTTTTCTTCTCTCCATCACTTTCTCATCCATTGTACATATTTTCCCTTTGTCCTTAATAGTACCCACCATTCCGATTTCTCTAGTCGTAGCTTTTGGCGCTTTTTTTATGTTCTGCTTTTTCAAAATCTCCACACAATCTGAACACATTCTCTTGATCACTTTTTTTCTTTGTTATCATGTTCTACATCGTTTTCTTTTAGACTATTTTCTCTGTTATGTACTTTCAAACTCTTTCACATTGTGTTGTCTATATTTCTTGTTATAATTCTCTTTTTGTTTTGCTCTTCTTTCCTGCAATTGTGTGTCCTCATCTCTTGCACCTATTTATTTTTTATACATCCTCTTTTGTCTTAACCTCTTATTTTTCTTTCTCGTATCTTATTTCCTGTTTTTCTCTTTCTTTTTCCATTATTCATACAGTATTTAATTGTCTTTCTTCTTTTTCCTGTTTCTATCGAATTTTTCTAGTTTCAGTTCTTCTTCCACTATATAATCCGGTGCATTTTTATAGTAATTTCGATATTTTCCCTGTATCTTCTCTATCTCTTCCTAATTCTTTCATTTCCAAATTTCTGCTCCATATAACATCACACTTCTTAGTAGTCTTTCTACTTCTTCTTTTCTCTAAATCCTCTATACTTGCTCTCTCAATCTATTTCAGTTGTGTCTCAGCTCTCTTATATGTCTCTATCCTTATTGTCATATCTATTGTTATACCCTAAAATTTATATTTAGCCTCTCCCAAAGTATCCAACATTTTTTTCTTTTGGTTTTCATTTTTTCTTTTAAATTCCATTACTTATTTTTCATTGCTTAGAATTCTTTTTTGTCATTTTCCTACATATATTTAGTAGTGTTACTCCTTTATAATTATTACATTCTTTTACATCTCTCTTTTGGTATCTCGGCTTTAATTAGTGTTGTCATCAGTCTTTGGTGATCTTCATCTATCCATACTTTGTTCTATATGCTTAATAGTTATGTTATATTTTAAATTATTTCCCGAAGTTATTCTGTCGCACCCAGACTTCCTCAATTTCTAATAATCCTTATAGGCAGAAGATGCTTTTCTTGTTATATCGTTGTTCTGATTGTTTTTCTTTTGAGGATCATTTAGTAATTCTTCAAAATTATTCTTTGCATTTTCCATCATTTTTACTTTTTTCAGTTATAAATTCTCCGACTTTATCCTTTTATTTCAGGTTTCTTCTGTTAATAAAGTTTTAAATGTTTTATAGAATAGTTTTTGGTTTTCTTTTGAGTCTTTATTTCATTGTTTCTTCCGAGGTTAAAAGTCGTTTCTCGTTTTGAATTTTTTCTCTAATCTTATCCGATAAGTAACTTTTCCATGCTTTTCTTCAATTATCCTAATTTTTCTCTGTCTACCATATGTGTTTGTTTCCTATTTTTTCTTCCTTGCTTTTTTCCCCCTCTCCTTTCTTTTTCCTTTTTTCCCCCCCCCCCCTTCCCCTCTCTTTCTCCCTTTTTTCCCCCCTTCCTTTTTCCCTCCTTCCCTCCCTTTTCTCCTATTTCCCTCTTTTCCTCCTGGGGCTGTTCGTTCCTCTTGTTTTTTTTTATTCAAATTTTTTTTTTATAAATTTTGACAATTTTAATAACCTTCTCCGAGTGGGGGGCTGGCAGAAAAATAAACTGCTATGAGCATTACGGCAAGTTTCCGTAGATTTAGAGTCCAATTTATAGTGTATTTATTTATTCATTTATTTATTTATTTATTTGTTTACACTGTTCAACGGGAAATCCCAATTACAGAACAGGAACATACTGAAAAACATAACGACACGAGACACAAAATACATAAGAAAAAGAAACATGATAACAGTTTTTACAAATCAACTAGTAATCTAATTAAATTTTAAACATGCAGACCTAATTTTGCTTTCGTTGCAATTGAAAATGTCAAGGCTGGAACATATAGAATTGTAATTCGTACACATCATGTGAATAGGAGAGTACTTTTGTACGTTCGTACGAGGTGCCATCAAGTAAAACGTGAGGCTTGATCTCGCATTTAACCTTGGTACATTAAAGTTAAGAGACTCAAGTATACCTTTAGCATCAATTTTATTATTTAATAATTTGTGCAAAAACACAATCGAACAATATTTGTGTCTGCTCTCCAAGCTGTGTATAGAGTGGCGCATTAAAAGCTGTGATTGGAGTATGCCAGTTGCGGGGTATGTACCATCAATCTTAAAGGAAAGTGTTTTTAGGAATCTTCGTTGAACTGATTCTAATTTGTTAACATGACTTAAATAATAAGGACTCCACACTAAGGACGCGTACTCAAGCTTAGATCTTACAAAAGAAAAATATAATACTAAAAAAGTTGATGTATCCGTAAATTCCCGAAGTGTTCGCATAATGAAACCATAAGCTTGAAAAGCACTAGAAACCGTAGAATTTATATGTTCTGAAAAAGATATTGAAGAATCAAAAATTACGCCTAAGTCCTTGATAGTGGAAGTACGTTTTATGGGAATGCCATTAATCTTATAAGAATATGTGATCGGTTCATGTCTTAGAGTAAAGGTCATGGCTTGACATTTAGCAAAATTTAAGGCCAGTTTATTATTAAAACACCATTGCTGGATCTTACCTAGGTTTAATGAGAGACGTTCACAATCCTTAACATTCGATATTTTACTATAAATCTTTAAATCGTCTGCATACAACAAATACTCGACATCGACATTGTCACCAATATCGTTTATAAATATGTTAAATAAGAGAGGTCCTAAATTGGACCCTTGAGGCACGCCCGATTTGGTAAGATATTCAACAGACTTAAAACCATTTACAAACACATACTGCCTTCTTTCATGTAAATATGACAGGAAAAGTTTTAGTAGGTTGTCAGATAGTCCAAACGAGGATAATTTATTTAGCAAAATTCCATGATCAAGTCTGTCGAAGGCCTTTGAAAAGTCCATATATATCACATCGGTTTGAAGTCGGCTATCGACATTATCTGTGATATACTGCGTTACAGTGACAAGGTTAGTAACCGTTGAACGACCTTTTACGAATCCATGTTGACGTAAGGATAATTTATTGCTAATATGGTGATAAATATCACGGTGTAGAAGAATTTCAAAAGCTTTAGCAAAATTGCAAATTATAGAAATAGGTCGGTAATTTTCAATATTAGTGCGATCATGTTTTTTGTGAATAGGACACACTTTGGACAACTTCCACATAGACGGCACAGTAGCACTTTTTAAGCAAATGTTAAGTAATATAGTAAAAAGTCGTGCAAGAACCACAGAACAATCTCTAATTAAAAATGAAGGTATGTTATCTGGTCCGGTAGTTTTTTTATTTTTTAGTTGTTTTAATGCCCATAAAACGTCATTTTCGTCAAACTGAGAGATATTCAGAGAAGTAAAATGAGCAACATTATTGTTACTGGTCATTGGATCTGAGTCAATGAACGACTTACTGAAAAAATCTGCAAAACTATTAGTAATGGCTTCTAGTGTGTCTACTGCATTGTTATTGTAGTGCATGGTATTCGGAATAAATGAGATGTTTTTCTTTCTTTTTACGAAAGTCCAGAACTTGTTAGGATTAGATTGTATATCAGATTCAGCCGACTCTATAAATGATTTATACTGAGCGTTAACATCAATCTTTATTTTTGCACGCAAACAGGAGAATTTTTGGTATACATGGTAATTATTAGGTTCTTGTTTTAATTTTTTTCTTAGATTGTGTTTCTTTTTAAACTGTTTAATTATGTGATGGTTAAACCATGGGGATGTTTTTTAATTGACCTAAATGAATACTTGGGAACACATATATTAAATACGTTATATAATTTACTGTAAAAAAATTTGAAGCATCTTCTGCATTAGTAAAAGCAGAAAGTGTCCAATCTACGTTACCAACATATTATACATTTGAGGATAATTAGCTTTTCTGAAGTTGTAACAATTTTCGTATGATACCGAAAGATTTTTTTATTAACAGCTTACACTTTCTGCTATGTACTCAAATTCTAATGTTGGTGGTAAGCATCTTCAGGCACTAGAGGATCAATGGACCATTCCACTGAACAAGATCTAACATAAAGATCAAAAGTATTGTATACTTTTGTTGACTTGTAGCAGATGCTCAGGATTTCAGAGAAGTTGTTAACGCCTGAAATCAATGAATTAGTGTAAGAGTAGCGTAGGTAATTGCTGTATAAAGGAATATTAAACGCACCCATATTAACAATATTTTTTGTTCATAAAGGAACTCAAGTGATTCTATTTCTTCTAGGAGTATATAATATTCTACTATGAAGGTTCTAGGAGGTATATAAATAAGCTATTACATAAATCAGTTTATGAAGATTAGTGATTTTGACAATAACAATGTCAATTCCATTCACATAAAGATCAGAATTTTATTAATAGTAACATTCACCGAATGAAGAGATTTATGTACAGCCACTAGTACACCTCCTCCACGAGTGCCATCAGTTACCGTATAGTTTCTGTCTGATCTAAATAGATTAAACTCGTCAGGAAATTTCGCTATCCTAGCACCTACCCATCTAACCAGGTTTCCGTTGCAGCTATTCCCTTTATATTTGTACTGTATTGTATTGTAGTAGTGTTAAATTCTTTATAGGCGGAGAAGCAACGACTTTATTATTTTCTGTCTTTTTGGTAATTACATACTTACATTCTTCCATCTTTATCGCACTTGACATCGTTGTACGATCAGTTAGATTGTTAACCAATAAACTTTTAACTTATTATTAGTTTATTTTAAATGTTGTAATTTAAATTTTGAATAAATTTTTGTGATAAGCTGTTTCATTTATATTTATAGACATAGCCATCGTTTAAATATGATTATCTGTTAAGACAATATTTTTAAAAGTTTATTAATTAGAGTTTTCGTATTGAAATCTCCGTTTTCTCCATAAAAACTAAATAATTGAAAAATTTAGAAAAAATGTATAATTTAAATTATACTAAAAAGGAACCCGAATAGACGTTTTACTTACGTTGTTGCTCGTCTCTTTATGTGAAGTCATCAAATGGAGACGTGGCGTTATGGTTTGGCGTGAGTGATACTTCCATATATTTCAATGTAACAAATCACAGGAGTGAATTTGAAATTTAGGAAAAAATGACATTATTTTTATAAGTTGAATCCCCGATTACAAATACATAAATACAGGGTGGCTGAGACTAAGTGTTACCAAATGAAAATGCTGTAATTTTTTTATTGAAATTTCGTAGAATATGTTAAAACATGTTACTGCTCAATATGACCCCCTTCCATAGAAAGCATTGCATGCTGACCGAACGTGAGCTTGCGGAATTTTATTCCATTCTCGAACAAGAGCTGACTTCAATGCATCAACACTTTCGTATTTTTTAGTGGACCATATGGAGAAATCCATGGATTCAAGTCCGGTGAATATGGTGGCCATTCTTTCGACGAAATCAGCCGCGGAACGCAATTTTGTAAAAGTTGTTGTGTCGCTTGAGCTTTGTGTGACGGTGCCGAGTCCTGTTGGAATGTCCAACGGTTCGTACCAAAGTGTTTACGTGCCCAAGGTAGCAAAGCATCGTTAAGGATCTTTTGGCGGTACACCTCTTGGTTTACCTTGATCCCTGTTCGATGAAAACCAGAGGAGTGCGTCCATCCGCAGTCACTGCAGCCCAAACCATAACAGAAGCGGTGATTGCTTGCGCATGGCAACTTTTGCGTCCAAATTATCGTTGGACTTGTGCTCTAACCAAACACGATCATTTTGTTTATTCACATACTGTTGAATGGTGAAAATTTTCTCATCAGAAAAGACAATTTTGGAATCTCATTACGTTCGGCCAATGCCTTCAATGCTCGTGTCTTTCAATCCTAACTTTTTTTGTGCCTCTGTAAGATCTTAAACTTTTGTATCTTGTAGGGCTTCAAGTGTAGTTCATTTTTCAATATGGTTTGAATGCTGTATCATGAAACATGCAGATCTAATTGATTGGCACTTTGACGAGGATTTCGTTGATTCGTTTCTTCACCTTTTGAATCATTTCTTTTGATGTTGCTTTTTTAGGACCGCCTCTGTTGCGTTTAGCGATGCTACCAGTTTCTGTTGTATCGAGTTATGGTTCGATACACAAACATTTTATTGACATTCAAATGCTGGAGCTGACGAACTATTGCTGTTTGTGAATTTCCAGCCAAACACAGTGCAATTACACTATTACGTTTGAATTCCATTACGATTTTTTTATGAAGATATTAATTTAGAACAATTCTTTTTGACCACATGTAAACAATTAACCAAACTTCAATCTGTCAAAAATTGACGCGCGAAAATGAAAATTACACAAATGACAACAGAGTGAAGTTAGTAACGTTTAGTCTCAGCCACCCTGTAGTTCATTAATATAAATTATACTAAAATTATTGTATGTGTTTTGACCACATAATTAAAATTTGCGAGAGAAGGTATTTATGTATGAAATCACAAACGAAGAACTGCAGTAAACTGTAATTAGCGTTTGTAATACTTTTTAAATATTTTTTCAGAAGAAATCGTGTAAGTTTTCTCTAGATCTTTTGCATATTTATACAATTTAGGGAATTATCTAATGCAATCACGTTTGCAAATAGCATTAATGAGTGTGGTATCTTCACAGTTTTTAAATTAAAAAATATATCTGCGCAATACATTTCTTATGGAAATGGTGTTGGCGCGAAACTGCTACGCCTTTACCATATATCTACCACACCACCCTATTGCTATCTTTCTAAGTAAAAGATCGATTGCGATCAGTGTGTTCCCACATAAATCGTTTCTACTTATCACGAGGCTGATTTCTCCACCACAACCAACCGACAGATAAGCCTTATTCATTTATTTATCCAAGCCGCCAATGAAATCTTCTATCAAAGCTTCATACCACGAAATATTTTGTTTACCTAAATACCCATCTTCGACAAATTTAAAATTTTGTCTGTCGATTCTTTAACCCAAATTTATATCAATATGAACGATGTCCAAATATCGATCAACGATTGGAAAAAACACTCTCTATCCGAAAAATATTCCAGAATCTTTACCTATATCAATAGACGCTTTCCATGACCTAGGAGAACACTTGTCTAGTTTCATTTTGTGTTTTGGCGGCAATGATGTAAGTGTTTGTTAATAGTTTACCTTGATTTAATTTTGAATTTCAATATCAATGTTGTTATCTTTATTTGACGTGCCAATACCTTTTTGTTTTATCGATGTGAACTATTTACCATTATCCTTCGTGCAAATTACATATTGTCACGAAATATCGACTGCATTCAAAAATTCTAAAACAATGAATCCAGTGTACTATTTGAATAAGTAATCACAAATTGAAAACAATGCATGTGTACACAAGAAATCAGAAAATCGGGATAAACACAAAAAGGCATAGTCCAACATTTTTAGCTTGTGTGTTTATAGTAAACACAAACAATAAAGAATAGAACGGCTGATGTGTGTGCATACCTTATCTTCATTACTAAATTTTCTATGACAGTTTTAAGATAATTGTTGTTATCACTAAATGTATCTTTTAATAGCGTAATATTGTTAGTACTTTTATGGGTGAATAATTGAAGCATTAATATGGAATTAATTATTCGTAAATGCATCAATTGCAGTACTCATTGATGATTTATGATCATGATTTATATTTATCGTCGTAGATTTTATTATATGTAATAAAGAAAACAAACAATATTAGACACAAAGATATGAATTCTTGCTGCACCCAGCAAAAAAAAGATTAATCGAAGATGCGAAATAAAATATTCAATAGATCAAAACATATGAGTTCTACTTGTTTTTTAGTTTTTTAGTTTTGTTACGCCCTTGTTGATATAAAATATTCAATTACATTGCACGTCTTTGTGTTATTGAGTAAACGAGAAAAGAAAAAACAAGATAAACACAGTGATAATCATTTACAACGACCTCGTTGGAACGCATGCAAAATATTTAATCAGTGTTACAAAGTTCAACAACCCAAAATCACTGTATTTATAGTTCAAACACATAAAATATAGCTGGAGAAACTGAAGACAAAACTCACATTTTGGTAATTAACCGTATACCGTGGTGAAAAATTATCGCCTTCTTAATTTTTCGAGATAACGAAATTTATCCTAATTTTGCTCTACCTACTTGACATTTCAAAAACATAATGTTTGAATAAAACTATAAAAAACGTATTTAAGTTTTGGAACATTGTTTAAAAACTCTATTAAGATAAAAAGCTTGAATTAAATACTCTAAGCACATTGGCATTTGAGTACTACTTCAAAACTTTTAAGTAAATCATTGAACAATAAACTTTTCTGAAAACACATAAAATTTACACATTAGTTGTTATCAAACTTTTTTTCCATATCTTTTGGTTTTACACACTTACATTAACAATTATCTTAAGAAGAAGTTCATCATTTCCATAAAAAAAGTTCGTCTCACTAATTTTTGAAGTCTTATTTGCCTTGTAAAAAAAATTTGTTTAGAGTAATGAATTATACATAATCTTTCAAACTATGTTCACCAGAAGTTTATAACCACAATTGCTGAAATTTTCCTCCTAAGATCAGACAGAACTGACGCATATATTACACTTATAGATATATTCTATCCAACAATATAATTTTGATTTATGAGCTCTTATTCATTGCCCAATTGTTGGTGCAATAAGTAATTCTTGAAACAATAATCTGTTTTTTTAAAAACTGTTTCTTAGTATTTTATTGATACGCATACTTGACTTTAGTTAATAATCGCTAAACCCTTCTTTTTATTTATCATACACGTTATACTTTGTTCTTTTCCTCAACCAAAACGCACAAGTAGTTTTCTACACCTTTATTAGATAGAAATGCTTTTTTGCATTTACCATTTGCTACTCAATAAAATTTATTCAGAAAGAACTGAAGAATGTTGTAACCTTACTGTGGAAGAAGTTTCCACTTACTCTGTTTTTGTTTTTATAGAAGAGAATTCATTTTAGTTTTGAATCAACAGAAGAGAACCGGGTTTTTGGATTTGGAAAAAAAAGTTGTACAACCGAATACGGAATACTATTGAGTACTAGTGAATTCAGACGAATACGTATGAATACATATAAATATAAATATAAATACGTATGTATATGTATGAATATGTACGAATACGGATGAATACCCATGAATACGTACGAATACACATGAGTGCGATGAGACTACTCAAGGGAAGTTAACGCAGCTATAATTGCGTTAGTTATATGATCATCAAAGTTATATTTTTTCTTACAGAACACTATGTATGTTATTTCGTTTTTTGATTGCCTGTAAAAAATAACGTATAGTTCCAATAAAGATTTTTTATACCTAAATATATACATCTTCTAAATTTCGTCTCAGATAAATACCGGCGAATCGCCTCAATTTAGCACGAGTACGGAGAGGGTGTACACCAAATACGTATGTTGTTAACCTCTCGACTTTAACTAAGTATAAAAATTTTTTTTGAGGCTGTAAAGTTACTTTCGGTAAAATTTCGTTACTATGCGTTGACAATTTTAAGTGAATTGGAAAGTGTCTGATTGGTGAGAAAGAAGTATTTCATCGCAAAAAATGTAACCGACAAACGGATAATTTACTAAGACTGGATAAATCTAAAATTTCTTAAAATGGGAAAACCTGTTTTTACTCAATATCGATACAAAGGAATTAAAGTTTACATATTTTGATTTTGAGTTTTAAACACCTGCACTAAACTATAGAACTTGTTTCTTGGTCTATAGGCAACTACTTCAAATTGTATTTAAGAAAAATAGATCAATTGATCACTCGCATGGTATAGAGTTTAAATAACAATAGAAGAAAGTTAAAACAATATTAATCAGTGGAGGAATAATATGGTGCATGAGCGGAATAAAGTAATAGACTGGATATTTTAGAAAATACATAAGAAGTACTCTCCGCGATAGTCAATGCACTTTTGCATTCGATGGAACCAGTCTTTATAGCATTTATTCCATTCCGAAGTAGGTGTGAGTCAAAATCGCTGTTTTGTAGGCATCCACCGCTTCTTGAGACGTCTGGAACCGCTTTCTTCGTAGCATATTCTTGATTCTTGGGAATGTAAAAAAATCATTGGGGCTTAGGTCCGGGCTGTATGGAGGATGATCAAGAACTTCGACATTTTGGTGTTCCAAAACAACTTTGTGGCTCGAGCGGTGTGCAAGCTTGCATTGTCTTGATGAAGCATAATGCGTCGATTTGGGTTATCTTTCCAAAGCTCCGCGATCACTTCAGGCAAGCAAATGGTCGTATAGCAATCGTTGCTACATGCCCTGATTTGGCAACAAACGATGCAACCATTTTCTTGGCTGCGAGAGCGAACAACTTTTGTCGGTTTCAGTTCACTTTGGAAGACCCATACTGCAGATTGGCGTTTCGATTCAGGCTCATACCTATAAATCCATGATTCATCACCACTTACGATGTCGTAAACGTGTTTTGATGCTCCTGAGTTGAATCGTTGTAGAGTTTTTCGACACCAATTGACTCGAGCTGCTTTCTGTTCTTCTGTGAGGAGATGCGGTATCCACCGGAAGACCAATTTTTTAACACCTATTTCTTCGTGTAAGATCTTTTGAACTGAGGTCCCTGAGATGTCAATGATGCCTGAATCTCACGGTATGTCACATGACGATCTTCCAGAACCATGTTGCGAACCGCATCCACGTTTTCTTGAATGACGGCGGTTTTTGGTCGCCCTCCACGCGGTTCGGCACTGAGGTTAGACCGTCCTCGCTGAAACTCTGCATACCAGCGATAAATGGTTGTTTTGATGGTGCTTCTTCGCCAAAAACAGCAACTAGTTCTGTGACGCATTCTTGCTGGGTGATAGCGAAACGTTCTATTCCCGACACTTAAAAGGCAACCTCGTACAATCAAGAAAACTAAAAAAATTAAAAACCCAGTTTTACCCAATATCAAAACAATCTGAGTAAACCAAAGAATTCATTTTTGTCTAAACGTGCTAATCTTTTTTAATTTTTTAATACATGTCTGATATGTAGCGAAAGAGTTAAGTTAAAATATGTAATAAAAACAAAATTTACCAAGATTGAACGAAGTGCAAGAAAAAATGATATCAGCTTTTATCTAACTACAAGTATATATTTATAAAATCATTGTAAGTAACCTAGATGACAATGGAGTACTCAAACCTTTAATTATCAAAATGATCAAAACTTATGATAAGAAATGGAAATACTGAATATATTATTAGCGTTTTTAAAAATTTATTTTTTTTAATTGGTTTCTTCTGATTTAAGGCTTTATATTATTGTACGTAAATTATAAAGTTTTAATAAAATGTATGAATGATGAAGTGTGAAGAAAATGAATATACAAAATTTTAGAATATTCTTTTAATTTTGACTACGGAATTTAGTCAAAAGTACTAAAATTTAAATAATTTTTATTTTCAATGTAGTAGGATTGAATCTACGAAGGTGAAAGTACGAAGTCGTCATCCGAATTCAAGCTGTTGGGATGCTTGATGACTTCCATTCTAGAGTGCACACTTTATATTAACGGATATGTCAATAAACTGGAGTAATACGAAACCCAATGAGTTCTAACAGAAGCCCCGCATTCCTACAGGGTAATAGTATGGTGTGTTCTTTTAAGAATTGGGATCATCACTTTTTTAAAGAAAATTATTGTGCTACTACAGTTACATACGCACGTTACCTGACAATGATTCTAGATTATCTTGCCGAATTGAAATGGATAGACTTATTCTCTTATCTTCATAAGAAGGTAACACTTAAAATTCCAAATTGAAACCGAAATTGTGTCAAAGACTGCAGTAAATTGTTTGATAATGGTTGTAATTTGAAGGATACCTTGTGCAAAACTTAAATTTTCCATATTACTGAATCAGTACAAAACAAAATTCATTATTTTGTTTTTTATTCAATTTTCAATTTAATGCATTTCCTGCGCATATCATGAATTTTCTGATTTCAGATCTTATAGTGGAAAATCCCAACAGATTTTAGTTAACACTGGTCCTCTAACCTACTTATTGAACAAGAGGTTTATAATATAGATTTTCAGCTAAACTCAAAATGTTAAGAATAATAAATGGGAAAGTGCAATGAAAATAAAAAAATGAACTGTAAAAGCATAACCTTTCTCGTGAAAATCTGCACGAATACAGACAAAAAAAGTCAATTACAGCAGCAGTTTTAAAGCTAGTTGAGACAGTGGTGTCTTGTCTTAATCGGAGAAAAACTTCAGACATGGGATTGTACGATTTGTTGAAACTATTCGACAAAGTGCTAATCATATTTTACTTGAAAGCTGAATTTTATAGAATTAGGAAAATACCATATAATCTCCTTAAAAATAATTTTCTGATTAGTATATAATGTAGTACATAGTATGTTGGAATTTTCAATAAAATGGCAGCAAAATCTGGAGGTCTTCAACGACGGATTTTGGATCCATTCTACATTCTAGTTCAATAAAGCGTGTTACTAATTTTGCAAATTTTGTCTCATTATTAATTGTCTACGTTCCTGTTCTCCTTTTTTGAATAAAATTGTATTGTGGTCTTTTAAGGCATTTCACAACGCGTTATTTGACAATCTTATTTTATCCTATGATGTCTATTTTGAGTATTATCAATTTGTATGTCTTTCAATGACTTTTGACTTTCCGTGTTACTAGGTACCCAGGCAGCGGTGGTGGATATCTAAATAGCGTAGGTAGAATATAGTCTAGACGGCAAAGTTTCTACGGTTAAAATTTGTTTCGCTAGAAGTAACTATTTGCCAATCTCTCCTCTTGGTTCTTAGTAATAGCGTAAAAATTGGTGTTGTTTCATTATTTTGAGTTTTACGAATTTTATCAAGTAAATATCAACAATATTGGTGTAATTGTGCCAGATAGTAAACGTCGGGCCTTTTTTCATGGAAGTGAAGAAAGAAGAACTACAAAAACGGACACTTACAACACGAAAACATACAATATGGTTGAATGGTTTGCGTGAAGCAACTGCTTTAGTTGCAAAACCTCGCTTTAAACCATGAACTGACAAGTTCTTGTTTCTTCACTTCCATGAAAAAGGGCCCAGACGTTTCCTATCTGGCATAATTTACTGATAAATAAGATATTGGAAATCGTTAAATGTGAAATAAATCAGAAAGAGAACGGTTTTATCAAGCCTCCTGACAGAATTGTAACCTTTTTCTACAGCATAATAATTACGCAGCAGAGTATCTCTCGAGCTACGGCTTTCTGATTCATTCAAAAATATACCCATTTTATTCGGTTGAATAGGCTTAGATTGCACAACATGCTAATTATTACGATTTTATTTCTAACAAAATGTAAATAAAGCTAAATCTACATATTTTAAATAATCAATTTAATTTATTTTCAATAAATCGATTGTGTTTATTGTGAACATTTTAGCAGTTCAGTCTGGTGGGCGGGTTTATGTCGTTTCCCCACCAGTTTTATCTGAAGCAACGGCCATTTGGATAATCAGTTTGGTAAAAATATATGCTGCTATGTGTTCATAATTCTGGGACTTTTGACATTTTTGTTTTGATAACAAATCCTTCAGTTGTTATGTGTTCTAAAATCAAAATCATCAAACAACCAAAATAATATTATAAAATTAAAATATCTGTGGAGTAGTTTATATTTGCAAAAAATCTGTTTCTTTCGAGCTCATATCTGAAATTGACCTTCATCGTCCAATGTGAATGGATTCTGGGCAATTCGCCTTGGGAAGGGTGCATTTGATGTACTTTATGCAGCGAAAATTGCGGTGACACTTATTTATTTGTTACTCTACAGCAATGAGTACGGTTGTAAATAGATTTTTGTTTTCTTGGAATGGCAACCCAGGAATAATGTTGCGCTTGAAAAGCTGGATTACTTTGGAAGAGGTGTAGCCGGGGTGGTTTCGGGGATTCCGCAAAAGTACTTTGAGGAGGGTTTCGCTATGTAAGGAGTAGGTGTGTCTAGGTGTTTGTTCATAATGGCGAGGTGGAAGTTATCTTAATGCTTTTCGAGATGGTGACTACATTATTGAAGCGGATTTTGTCGGCGTTGAAAATGGAAGCGGTGGTTTACCGGACTATGATTCGTTCTTTATTGATCTACGGGTATTATCGACGTGAGATAGGTGGGTGTGGGAAATAGTCGTCTGATTAGATTTCTTCGTTAGAAGAGGGTCAGGATCCCACTTCTTTGGGCTTTTCTCTTACAGGTTGGTATTCCTCTTTGGTTGTTAGTGATGTGGCTGCGATAGGGTTTCGTTGGAGAAACAGTAAGATTCATCATCGCTAAGAATTCTCTTCAGTAACTTCTGCTTCTCTTCCATTAGATGGTAGACGCGCAAACGTTAAACAATAACTCCGCGGAAGCGTACATGATTTAAGGTGTCGTAGTTTTAAGAAATCACTAGGTCGCTCTAATCTCTCAGACTCTGCGAACTGCAGGAGTGTTTAACTTGGGCACGTCGTCTACTTTAATTCTTAGACACACGTCATCTAATTTCCTAGTTTGATTATAAAGAAAAACTTGGGCGCTAATTAACCAGTGTGCCGGCGTCGTTATGTAATTAGACGCTTTGAGTCTCGTGAAATACCTTAGAGATATTGAATCGATGTCTCCAGCGGGTAATGTGTTCATCAACTGTATTTGGACATTGTACCAAAGATGACAAACCATTGCAAAAAAATCGGCAATTTACCGTTAGGCGTTGTGTTCTATACCATCGTGTGTTATTAAAAATATTACCCTTTTTTTAACAAAATGTTGTTATATTTCCCGAAACCAAAGCTTCTTTAAGGAATAAAGCGCTATTTTATCTATTGATTACTAGATTTTCCAAGAATATTGTTTTTTAAATGAGAAACAAAAATGCATGTATAATCCAGGATGTAAATACGAAATAACTGATGATTAAATAATACTGATTATAAAAACCAATCGGTAATTATTTATTTTTCCATCCGTAAAGAAAAATGTATCCTATCTGACCTTATATAATTAGCTCAAACATGTGCAAGGGCAAGCATAACTAAACGTTTTTCTGATGTGTGTACTGTTTAATGTTGATAAAAACGAATTTGTTACCATTTCACCTAAAAGTACCTGTCTAACACTTCCTAAACAGGAACTTTAGAATTATGTGATGCTTCCCACGAAGACATCTTTTTTTTTGGCGTGTGCATGAGTAATAGTGATAAATAACTAGTTTAGGTTGGTTCCAAAATCGATAGAACATTTTTTAAAGTTAAAAACGCACTAGCAGCGGCTTGTTTAAATGTTTTCATTCGGTACGCTTGGCGGATTTTTAAAATTAATTATTCTAATTTTTTTGTGTCCGCAATTTGGTCTGGCGTTGAATGCGAATTGATAATTTCAATAAAAGGCGAAGATGTGATTTGTAAAGATGAAAGAAGTTGCATCATCGTTCTGCAGGCAGTCTTGGTGCGCGTCGCTACGTCTACGACTGCCAATCTGTGTACGCACGACGTTCTCGGAGGTCGGGTAATTAACGAGTTAAATATCGTTATCAGAAAAAATTCGTTTCGCGAACGATGGGCTACTAACTCTCAGTGTTGAAAATTCGCCAGTATAGTTTAGTCTTGGTTTGAGCGCAGGTAGCGCACAGTATTTAATCGACTATGGAACAAGTGAACAAAATAGTTCAACTTCACGATAGTATTACTGAAAACGACACCAAAACCCTTTGGGTATTTGGATATGGGTCCCTATGCTGGCTTCCCGGTTTTCATTTTGAAAAGCTGTAGCCGGACGAATAAAAGGCTACTCGCGAAAATTTTGGCAAGGAAACGACTCTCATCGGGGGACAAAGGATCAGGTACTTTTTTTTTTAATTATAGATACTAACTCAAATTTTTAATAATACGCCAAAAATAATAATCGACTTCGAATGTGGTTCGATCGCATTTACGCGCATTCAAATTCTTCACGCGCGCCAAAAATCTTAATTCCATATCCTCTAAATAATATCCTCGATCATGTTGATCATAATAAACAAAAATTGTGCTTCCAAAATTAAATGTAGATCCTTGAACAAGACCTTGAGAAGTTGCGTTCGATAATTTCACGCGGTTTTTATTTTTATCTCAAGTTTCGAGTAGGTTCGGCCCGGCATATTACGCATATTTATTTTGTAATATTACTAACAACAATCAAATTAATAGCCTTTTTTGCGAACCAATTATGGTTTTATTTTGCATTAGAAACAATCGCTTCATTAAAAACAAACTCTGTTCATAAAATTTTGTTATTAATAACAAAAATGTAGCGATTATTTCTTTTTATAAATACATTTTTCGAACTGCAAATTAAAAAAAATTGTTTCAGCCTGGTAGAGTGGCGACACTTGTGAAGGAAAATGATGTAAGTATAAAATCATTTATTTGAATCTCACCAATATTATTTATAACGTATTTACAAAAACTGACGAATTCAAATGGTTTTTATTATTCAAAATTTCAAATTCTTAGTGTTAGGTTTTAAAGTAATTTTTTACAAAAATATTGTTTTGTTGTTGACAATTTGGCGCCCTTTTGCAAGTCAATTTATCACTTACAAAAATAGATCAAGTAATTTTGAGATATCAACGTTAACCGCAATCCACATATCGACGGAAACTACAAATGTCACAATTTCGAATAGTTTTTAATATTTAAATTCTTAGAGTTAGGTTTCAAAGTATTTTTTTTACTTAAACAATTTTTTAAAGATTTGAGCCACTTTTTAACGCATACATCAAAATATATTAACTAATCTTGAAATATCAATGTTAACTGCAGACCATTTTTGCACATATCTATCCACCGAAACTAGAAATGTCAACATTACAATTGGTTTTTAAAATTAAAATTCGAGATATTAGGTTTCTGATAAGAAGTACACGTAAGCAAATTTTTTTCCTTTTACAAAAAATGTCTGAAATTGTTTTGTTGTTTTTGGAAATTTGGGACACTTCTCAATACATCTCATTAATTACGCAATTAAAAAAAATTATAAAATAATCTTGAGATATTAACGGTAACCGCAGACCATTTCACTCATATCGACCGAAACTAGAAATTTCGATTAGCTTTTAATATTCAAATTGGTAGTGTTAGGTTCCAAAGTAATTTTATAATAATAGTATTACCGTTCAGTTTTTGAAAGTTTGATGCACTCTTGCAAGTAAATTTATTTACAAAAACAGATAAAGTAATCTTAGATATCAAAGTTAACCTCCGTTCATTTTGCACACACTAGGAATGTCACAATTTTGATTAATTTTTAACACCTATTCAAATTCGTAGTGTTAGGTTTCAAAGAAATTTTTATAAAAAATAGTAATCACTGTCCTGTTTTTGAAAATTTGGGCCACATTTGAAAGTGAATTTATCTTGAGATACCAACGTTAACCGGAGTCTATCTTCGCACATATCGACGGATAGCAGAAATGTCATAAATCAAATTAGTTTTTATTATTCAAATTGGAAGTGTTAGGTTTAAAAGTAATTTTTAGCAAAATAGTTTTCTGAAATTACTCTGTTCTGTTTTTGAAAACTTGGCGCACTCTTGCAAGTGAATTTATTTACATAAACAGACGAAGTAATCTTGAGATATCAATGTTAAACGCCGCCCATTTTCGCACACACTAGGAGTGTCGCAATTTCGATTAGTTTTTAATATTTACATTTGTAGTGTTTGGTTGCAAAGAAATTTTTATAAAACATAGTAATTACTCTACTGTTTTTGAAAATTTGGGCTACATTAGAAAGTCAATTTATTTTGAGATATCAACGTTAACCGCAGTCCATTTTCGCACACACTAGGAATGTCGCAATTTCGATTTTTAATATTTAATATTAGTATTAGGTTTCAAAGTAATTTTTATATAAAAAATAGTAATCACTGTCCTGTTTTTGAAAATTTGGGCCAGATTTGAAAGTGAATTTATCTTGAGATACCAACGTTAACCGAAGTCTATCTTCACACAAATCGACGGATAGCAGAAATGTCGTAAATTAAATTAGTTTTAATATTCAAATTGAAAGTATTACGTTTAAAAGTAATTTTTTTGCAAAATGTTTTTTTCTGAAATTACTCGGTTATCTTTTTTAAAATTTGGCTCATTTTTGAAAGTGAGTTTATTTACAAAACACACGAAGTAATATTGAGATATCAACGTTAACAGCCGTCCATTTTGCAAAGTCAATTTATTTTGAGATATCAACGTTAACACCGTCATTTTCGCACACACTAGGAATGTCGCAATTTCGATTAGTTTTACTATTTACATTCGTAGTGTTTGGTTGCAAAGAAATTTTTATAAAACATAGTAATTACTCTACTGTTTTGAAAAATTTGGGCTACATTGAAATTCAATTTATTTTGAGATATCAACGTTAACCGCAGTCCATTTTCGCACACACTAGGAATGTCACATTTCGATTTTAATATTTAATATTAGTATTAGGTTTCAAAGTAATTTAAAAAATAGAAATCAGTGTCTTGTTTTTTGAAAATTTGGGCCACATTTGTAAATGAATTTATCTTGAGATATTAATGTTAACCGGAGTCTATCTTCGCACATATCGACGGATAGCAGAAATGTCGTAAATCAAATTAGTTTTAATATTCAAATTCGAAGTGTTACGTTTAAAAGTTATTTTTTTGCAAAATATTTTCTGAAATTACTTTGTTTTGTTTTTGAAAATTTGGCCCACTTTTGAAAGTGAATTTATTTACAAAAACACACGAAGTAATATTGAGATATCAACGTTAACCGCCGTCCATTTTGTACACACTAGAATGTCGCAATTTTGATTAATTTTAATATCTATTCAAATTCGTAGTGTTAGGTTTCAAAGAAAAAAATAGTAATTACTGTTCTGTTTTTGAAAGTTCGAACTATATTAGAAAGTCAATTTATTTTGAGATATTAACGTTAACCGCAGTCCATTTCGCACACACTAGAATGTCACCAATTTCGATTTTAATATTTAATATTAGTATTAGGTTTCAAAGTAATTTTTATAAAAATAGTAATCACTGTCCTGTTTTTTGAAAATCTGGGCCACATTTGAAAGTGAGTTTATCTTGAGATACCAACGTTAACCGGTATCTTCGCACATATCGACGGATAGCAGAAATGTCGTAAACCCAATTAGTTTTTAATATTCAAATTGGAAGTGTTACGTTTAAGAGTAATTTTTTTGCAAAATATTTTTTCTGAAATTACTCTGTTCTGTTTTTGAAAATTTAGCGCACTCTTGAAAGTGTATTTATTTACAAAACAGACGAAGTAATCGTGAGACATCAATGTTAACCTCAGTCCATTTCCGCACACACTAGAAATGTCGCAATTTCGATTAGGTTTTTGATAACATCTCCACGCAAAGTAATATTTTAACAAAAATACATAGTTTTTCTAAAATTGTTCTTTTCTGTTTTTGAAAATTTAGGGCGCTTTTTTAATTCAAATCATTCTTACAACGGAAATTGTTTATATTTTCTGGTGTTCATAAATTCCGGTTATCGTGGTGGTAACAAAAATCGATTAACCGGTTAATCGATTGATCGATTTTCGATTAATCGCGATTACGAAAAAATCGAAAACGAATTAATCGGTTAATCGATTTACATAGTCGACTTTCGTAATAGATCGGTTTTGAAGTCAATTTTTAAAGTCGATTTAAAAAACGGTGTTTAAAGTCGATTTTATGAATTGAATTTTAAAGTTGACTTTATAAATGGAGTTTCTGAGACCTGTATTACCTCTTTGAAGTAGGCAGGACCAATTCGGCAGAATCCGAACTCACCTATTACACTATTTAGTGCTAATTTGTGCAACTGATAAAAATTTTGTACCTCTTGCTATTTTAGAAAAAACTTGGCACTGCTAGCTTAATACGTAGTCAGCAGGACCACAACAAAAAAAAAAGGAAAAATTAAAACAAGTACAAATACAGAATGAACATAATTTGGGCTAATTTGTGCTATTCAAATGAAACATGAAAATTGATCCTGTGCCTGAAAACTACTGATAAGGGCACAAGGTACAAAATCGGATAATAAATAATTTAAAAGCACAACCTGGAATATTTTAAATTATTTAGTTAGGAATAGTACCGTTTTTAACACTTACCTCTATTATTATTCACCACTACAATATATTATATTAATTACTGAGAGGTGTGCTCCTGGAAGGGTAGAGGGTGAATTATTTTTAAACATTTTAAAACTAACTGATCTGGATTTAAATTGAAAGCAAAGATCTTAACAAAATAGGATTAGATAGAACCAAATAAAAATAGGGGTTTCTATTTAAAATAAGAAAGTTAATGGTTACTTCGGTACTACCGCAAATGCGACGTATTTATTAATATTTTCATAAAAAAACATATTTTATTAAGCTTGTTTATAAAAGTTCATGGCAAAATTATTACTGTAGATTTTGATAAACAATTATACATAAATTCTTTTAAATAAATGTTTAAATCTATTTTAAGAAAAGGGTTTAAAAATCGATTTTAAAAAACGATTTTAAAATCATTTTAAAACCGATTATAAAACGGTTTTAAAAACAGATTTTAAAATCGATTTTAATATACGATTTTCGAGAAGTAACGATGAATTGAATTTTTCGGTTTATTTGGTTAATCTATTTTTTCTAAAAATGATTAATCGGTATTTGTTTTTGACGGTTTTGCCACCTTAACCTGTTATAAAACTGTCTTTGTCATCATATCTCTGTGTATCTAAAACTTCAAGAATTGTAGAAAATGAAGTTTTATTTCTATAATTAATATCGTTAAATAAATATCGCATGATTAATCGGACAAAAGTAAAATTTAATTACAAAACTTATGGTAGAATTATTCTCCAAAGTGTATTTTATCTCCTAAATCTAATTAAATTTTCGGTGTTATTGTACCAAATTTGCTCAAAATCATATACACAGTATTTGAGATTTTTCAAAGAAAATAATTGTTGCTTAAAAGTTGTAAACTTTGATGAAACTCAACTGACGCGTTGTAGAAAGTGTAATTTGTTAAAATCGTGGTTCACAAATGTTTTTGTATATTTATTGTCATTGAAGATAATAATAAATAAACGTTATGTAATTATCGATTCTGAGTAATTAATTATCGGACAAAAAATCGCTTAAACAAATCTTGTCTGAATATGATTTAATCTCCACTTTATTATTTAAAGAAAATTACGTCAACAACGATATTCTTTTTGTTATTCGTTTCAAAACGTAATAATATCACCCTATATTATAAAAAATATTCTAAATAGGTACATACTTTTAATAATGTATCTAGCAAAGTGTCATTCAGTAAAGTTATTAAAGTAATTAAAGGATTAAACAGAAGGAAGAGGTTTCTAATAATATTTTTATCTTAAATTGTACCGTGGCTAAAAATAAAAATTGAAAAATTATTTATGTTCTTTTTAAAATATGAACTGATTTGAATTTCTTTTTTACTTTTTTCTTTTTGTTTTTTTTAGGTGTGTTTGAATCACCCTGTATATATAAAAATATTATTAATATGTACAAATTTTAGTCTATTTGGGAAGCCTACTCACACTTTTTCGGACAAGTAACCCATAATGGAACAATTACACACTAAATGGACACACTGTATAGAACTGTTATTATAGATGATCACTGGGATCGAAAATGGACCTTCCATGCACAAAGTCCGGCTTCTGATAAACTCTCTCTTTTAAATAGAAAAATGACATTTAAATAGGAAGGAAAATCTTCTCCGAGTATTAATTTTGAAACATCAGTTGTGATTTTAACTCATCCAATTCACTGTGATCGTCTATAATTTCTTTTTAAGTTTGAGAAGTATTTGTAATTGTTGATGACAAACTCATCACACTTAAGCGATTTATGCCATCACCAATTTGTCGAAACCACAAATGGTGGAAGTTTAATCTAGAAATTTCTTTCTTCTTAAAAGTTCCTCTTAGGATAAAAATAAATAGCACCAACATTAAAAATGTATAAACATAAGATTTGGGCATAATATTGGTCAAGTGAGGAGCATTTTTAATATGTCATCAAATATTCTGCATAGATATTTTTTTAAAACTTTTTAGGAAAGTATGTAATTACCGTCACAGTTATAATTCGACACCTAGAGCAAATAAACAACAAAAGTTGTAAATTGTTTAAAATGTTTAATCTATTTTTTCTACAACATATCTGTTGCCACGTGGAGTTCGGTGACGTGTCACTTGTTTTAGTTAATTACAATGTACTAACTCTAATGTCTCGACAAAAGTGGAAAATGAGGTATCAAAATTTTCGATTTGTTCTTATCATCCGTAGCTCGCCTTCATAATCACTTATCAATATTAGTTTACATTTAACCTTTGTTTTCATTGAAATAACATATTCCAATGAAACGAGATTTAATGTTGCACTCAAACTGCTTCCTATTTGAGATAAACGTGTATAAGGAATAAGAAGAGATTAAAAATAAAATTTGTTTAATTAGGTATAGTAAATACCAACCAATTGAAAATACGTTATTTAATTTCTCCCAAAGTAATTCTGTTTTTCCAAGTTTCGATTGCGACGTAGTTTGGTCATTCCAATTATCGTTGCCAAAATTCTCTGTACGGTATTCGTGTTGTAAAACCAAAAAAAAATGTGGCATTAATCACATTTTTTCTATCTGTCCTTGATATTTAAATCAAAACAAGCCATAAAAATGACTGTGCACACATATCACGGATCAATTAAAACCAGTTGGTGTTTGTTTCAGATTTGATCTGCAAGTCTAAAATATTCCTAGTTTTATTCACTAAAATATATAAGCGTGCGTCAGAAGGCGAGACATAAAATTAGGTGTTATAACTTTGGGTGGAAATTTATTTTGCAATAAAAATGTATACAAACGTGGAAGAATGAGATAAAAAATCAAAAAAATTTAAATCGATAATAAACTGTGTCATGGATAAGAGCTGTAAAAGTCATTTAAAGACATCATAAAAGTGATTGTGATGTTTTTATGATGAAGGAATGTGTATAATTAGTCAGTATTTCGACTTAAATTTTGTAATGAGTAGTTTTTGTTGCGTCGTGTGAGTGTATTTTTATGTAATCAAACATTCCTATTGTCCGAAGCAATTTTACTGGGTATGTCTAAACTCAAATTCTCCACTCATGATTTAAATTTGCATTAATCAACGTTGTCACCTTCAGAATTTTGTCGGTATTTTAGTATGTATTAATAATTTATTGTTGAGAGGAAAATTTGATACTAATGTAGTAACAATATTCGTTGTGTACAACGACAAAAAATCGATGGTGCTCATTTTTTTATCACTGTCCAAAAACCTTGGAGAAGTCAACACTAACAACTTTTTTGCTTTCAGGGCACAGTGCACGGCATCGCCTTTCAACTCAGTGGAGAAAAGGCTCTTGTGTATTTAAATGAACGCGAATGCAAATTGGGGGGCTACATTGCAGAATTTACAAAATTTTATCCGACATTTGGAAATGCTTCTCTTACCGCAATTTTATACATCGCGACAGATCAAAACGACTTGTGGTTGGGTGATGCGCCTCTCGGTGACATTGCTTCTCAAATTACGAATTGCAAAGGCAATAGCGGTTATAACGTAGAATATTTACTCAGATTAGCTAATTTTATGCGCAATCATTTTCCTGCCGAAGAAGATGATCATTTATATAGGCTAGAAAATATGGTTAAAGCGAATATTGCAAACAAAAGAATGTGCTTGAAAGGATCTTATGGGCGATGGTAGAAATCTTGTAACTTTTGTCAAGACAGAGTATTATGACGACAACCACTTTGAAGAAGAAGTGGAACGGGCGGATTGTTCCAGTACGCACGAGTCTCAGAAAAACTTTACGTGTCTAAACATTTGAGTATTAATTGTATTGACTATATTATCAATTTAAGGTTTATTTATGTATTAATAATTGTAGTTGATCTGGCAGCCGCCAAAACGTATGCATCGACAAGTGTGCCTAATTTTTACTTATTACTATCAGCATTTTGTAGTTTTTATAACTTTTGTACGATTTTAAGAAACGGTAGCTTTACGACTACTTTATATGAGAATTACTCGTAATAATTGTTTATCTGTGATTACTAAAATATATTTTTCTATAACACTAAAGTTCTTTTTTGTTTTTTTATGTATTTCCTCACTGTTTAGTCAAAATCCTACAAGTTTGTAAAACCTTTGTAACATCGTGTATCATTCATGGTGGATCGCACTATGTGATACCCAGACGAACGCTTTAATTTTAAATTGCGTAACATAATTCTAATACTCTTTAAGTCACTCTAAACATCGAACAAGGGAACAACGAAATTGAAAATAATACGATTATTGCTATAAGTAACAAATTAAGGTAAAAAGAAGAACTAGCTTTATAAGCGTTTCAAAAATCATAAAACGATTGCTATTCTTTACGAGTCTTTGAGGAATTGTAGGTAATGCATTACGAGTCATACGATTTGGCAAGGGGGTTGACAAGTGTATTTTTAAGGTAAAATACTTCATGGGTCTTAGGTTTTGTTACATAAGCATCACCAGGTATTATTGAATAATAGTACTTACTTTAGTTGAAGGTATTAAAACAATCATTTCTAACATACTTGACTATGTATGAACCTTTTGGTTTTTTCTTACGTTTTGAATAATTTGAACATAATTGAATGGTGAGTGTATTTCTTTTTCTCTCTGTTACGTACTTCAATTGTAGAATGTACATTGTCACAATCCATTTTTGAGTGTGGAATATATAAAAAGTGGCGTTAATTTGGTACTTCTGGCAAAATCCGTGCTTTTCACAATTATTTATACTGCGCAAAATTAATTTGAGAGTCTATACAAATCTCTCCTACTCCGAGATCTTAACTAGGTAACTAGTTTAAAACACACGCACACTAGGGTAATGTCGGGCAGCCAGGGTCACTTAAAGTTAATTCATTATATGCATAATATTTTTGGTGGAAAACAAAAAGTAATAATGAAGTTAGAACAATATATCCATAAAGAACTGATCACTTTCATGTGCTTTTTGTTAAATAATTATGAAGAAGAGAGTAAATTATTTTTGTTTCACATTGTATAATACCCTATTTGCCTTACCACTGCGGGCAAAACTGATCGGAGCCTCGGGCAAGAAGAGTATGGTAGGGTTAAAATGACTGTGTTCATCAGTAATTATTCTTTTAACTTGATTTTTATTTTTTTCCTTAGACTTGCTTTTGTATTTCCTCTTTGACTGGAGCTACAGTTAAAATTTCAGATTTTTGCCTTACTGATGATACAAAAAACCGCATCTATTCCAAAAATGCTTCTGACGTGATCCATCTATTGTCTGAGATTAAATCTAAAGTACCAGGCAGGCTTCATTTAAATATCTTAAATTGCGTTTTTTCTAGGAAATACAAGAGTCGGAGGAATAAATTTCCCAGTTGCTGAACAACAGAATAAAGCAGTTATCAGGGTGCCGCGTTATGCCGATGAGACACAACCGACTTGCTTCTTCCCTGTCAAAATAACTTTAGGAGGTTTCTTTGTCGAGGTGTGGATGCCAGTTTCATCCACATTATAAATGTTATCTATTGAAATTGCATATCGTTCTTTGGCCGTTCTTAAATTTTCAAAAATAGCTCTACTTGCGGCTTATTAAATGCTCTTGCGCGAGCAATGCTGGTAAGCTCGGGTACTCGAAGGCTAAGTTCTGGATGCCTCGCGCAGAGTACTGTACCACTGTTTACCTGCCATACCATTTTTAAATGGATGTTTTTATCTGATTGCGCTCAGCAAACTGATAAGCGACTTCACAGAGGTCTTTTCTTGTGAGTCCATAAAATCTACCGTCAAGATCTTTAGATGCTGAACTATTTCTTGTTCTTGTTCTTTATTGAATACAGGTTCATATCTTCCTAATTTTTTTTGTTGTATATTGTAGTTTTCTGCGTCTTTGGAGTGTTGAAAATGGAATGTTTAAAACTATAGATGCTTGGCGTATAGTGATTTCTTGGTTTTTATCGCATTTAAAGCCATTAATAAAGTTTCAGACGTCCAACCGTCTCCTCTTTGGGTTTCTTTTTATATTTATATACCATCTGTAAGAATCTGTGGGCAAAGGAGTCATGATTCTCTTTACCCGACCCGTTTTGCCCAATCTGCATCATGCGCAGAGAATATTATCTACTAAATTCTAGCTAAACGTGAATGTAATATAAAACTTAGGGTTACGTTTTCCATGAAGCAACATGCATTTCATAAATTGACATAATTTTTGGTCTTACCTTTAACTTTTTCAACGTCTCTCAATCGGAATCAACGGACTTCAACAAAAACCAACCGCAGAGTATACTGCAAAGGTTAGCATACAAAATGACACTGTTGCCAAAAGTATATCCTTTTAAATAGGTAATTTTTCGCTCTGATTTTTTGCCCGCTATACCCTTCTTGCCTCCCTTCCCTACTGTTATATCAGGTCTTTTATTGGCATTTATAATGTACGTATAAAAACAACTATAATCTCTTTAATTATTATTAAACACAAGCAATGCTGCTGACGTACTTGATTAGAGAATGCTATGATACAGTTATAGCGCGGATCATAACTACACTTTATTCGCTCAAAGATCGAAACGTCGTGGAGGACTGAGCTATAATTTGCTTTAGAGATAATGCATCAGTAAGGACAATGTGTCTTCCTTGTTAGCAGATTTTTCTTCAGGTAGAGGATAAGTTTTTTCTTCAAATCCATTTGGTAAAGGATGGATGAATTTTCGGTTTCTATTGTAAGATTATGAGAACTGCTGACTGCATACAATCTGAGTGAATTATGTTTATCTTCTACAGTAGCTTCCTACCGAAAATCAGATATCTAAGCTCTATGACCAATCGATATACCTGGGAATTGAATATGAACATCAAATTATTTCTTTTAGTTGCACCTAATTGCATTTAAAGCTGATTTTGTTTCGTAATAATGGTTAGTTACATCGGAATAATTCCATCAGAAGTGTAGCTGGACTAAAGCCTGACTGAAGATGTGTTGATCATAATGTCAACAAGATTTTGTACGGATCTTTGCTCTTTTTGACATGGTTCTAAAGTTCTTGACTTGAGCTTCAATAAAACCATTGTTTTGAGAATATTTAGACCTAGAATTAATCCTCTTGAAACAAAAAAACTGAGTACCGTTACCACTTCAAAGAATCTCCAGCACACCATAAAGTGCAAATATGAGTGATTGATCAGACTCTACGATGACAATATTTTCAGATGAATCGCGAATAGTAGTCAACAACTGTTAGGTACTAATGTTATTTAATTTAATAAAATCAGTTACAATTATTTGCCAAAGGTGTTCTGGTAAATCAGTAGTTCAAAGCGATCTGGTTCATTGTGTATGCAAGTGACGAACTTTTTAGTTAACGTCTGTTTTTGAGTTAACATATCTGGCCACTGTCTTTTTTATTTTTAATGACCATCTATTACTGCTGTATTTCATCACTTTAGAACATAGTGGGTCCTCATGTTGCTCACGTATGATTTCCATTAATCTTTCATTGTTGAAGACTCAACATACGCCGTTATTTCTTCAGCTAGTGCATCTTTCGATTTTAGTGTGGACTCCTGATAATATATGTCTGCCATTTAATCTCAACCTTGATTTAAGGTATGCTATTGAGGTGATCTCCACATATTAGCATTGTAATTATCAGTTATCGTCTATCTATACTTAACATTCTAAGAATATCTCATAAGACGTATTTTGATACGTTGCAGACGTGGAGTGAACTAATCCAGGTCTATTTGTCCCAAAATCAATACCAATGGCTTGTGGTTAGTCTCAATGGTAATTGTCTTTCAACAATATAAGTAGTTTGCAAAATTTTCACATTTTCTCATGCAACAACAACTGTCCACTTTTTAATCTTGACATATCTTTTTTCGCTTTTAGAAAAAGTTCGAGCCGCGCAAGTTACAGGTTTAGATAATTCACATGCAGCATAGCATTCTTTGTGCTATCGTATAATGTAAGAACGAAGATTTTGACTTATTAAACGGTTCTGCCACTAGTAACAATGTCGGTCAGCTCGAAGAAACTCAAATAAGAGTTGAGTTTAAGTCTGTTACATTTTGAAGATCAGCCGTATTAGCAGGTAGCTTGAATCTTTTCACATCGGGAACTACTCCATCTTAAGATATATGTCTTAGAGCTTCAGAGTGGCTATTAAACTTATAAGTTTCACTATTTAAAATTTTATTAGGTCTGTTACCTTACTGCGGGTATTTTTGGTTTCACATGAAAGTTCCGTGCAAAATTCAAAATTGTTTGGTGTTTATAGATGTTTAATTAAATAAAATATAATGCGTTTATTTTTTATATAATTTTAAATCATACCACGTTTTGTTAATTATAGTTTTAGTTCATAGAAAGCTGGCGTAATTATAAAAAAAGAGGATTTTTGTTGTTTTAATTTAAAATTTGACGTTTTTGATTCGGGTTGTTGAGATCGTGTAATGCGGGTGAAAGGTTTCAAGAAAGAGAGCGATGATATATCTATTGGTGGTAAACCGTTCCGGCCTACTGAGTAAAGGCAGTCATCGCAAAATTAGCGGGTTTTTAAGAGTGTTCCATGTGCTTGGTTTCGGTACAAATTGGATTAGTTTATGGAAAGAACTATCGCATTATGCAGATTTGTTACGATGATCAAGCCAAAGAATTCAAGATATTAGGAAACGCGGTAATCGATTAACAAATATTTAGCAGTGAGTAGAACTAAATTTTACGTATTAATAGTTAGAAATTCTGAAAAGTATCTGTAAAACAAAATTGAGTCCCTATTATCTTTTTTGTGGTATAAGGTTTTTGTGTAGCGCATGTTAAATAGTTTTAGGATTTGTTTAGTTGATAAGTTGCGTCAGAGATTATCGATCAACCTTATTTTTTGTTATTAGAAATTAGTTATATGTGTTTTAAATCTTTCTGAGACTGTTTGAATTTTGTACGTGCCTTCCTTATAATTGAATAGAGCAACTTCAAATTCCGGGTTTGTTTATTGAAATTTATTATAAACATAATTGAGGGAGGAATTCCTTTTTTACACTTCCTCAGCGAGGGCGTAAGTTTAGTTTCAAAAAAAGTGGCGATTCTAATTACGATCAAGGTGAGAGTTTTAATAGACAAAATCCACCCCAATCGCGACTGAGCTAGCTTGGTACTGCACCCAAAAGAAGTATCGGTTTTGTGGGTAACAGGTCCTACATATTGTTATGATAACTACAATTTGCGTTAACATCTCTTAAACGTATCCAATGATTCAGTGATGACGCGGATCACCACTACACCATTACACCCTTAAATTTAATTATTATTTAAGTGTTTTAATTATTGTATGAACGTGCTTTCGCGGCTATTGGTCACTAAGATTATTATCTTCCGGGTTGAGCCGTGTTCGTCCTTCCTTCCTACGTTCTCTGCTTGACGTTTCGCTAACCATGCTGTTAGCTTATTCAGAAGTTACTAAAGACTGATGTTGTTGTCTTCTGCTCCTCGTTATATACCTATGTTTCGTTACGGTTGGTAGATGTCGATCAGTGACGGGTGGTTGGTTTTCGATGGTTGGTTGATCTTCTGTTTGGTATCGACTAATTTTGTGGCGACATTTGTTTTTTTTGTTTTTGTGAAGAGTTAGTTTCCACGTGTTGTAAAATCGGTAACCGTCTTCTCGATTGAAGTTGTTTTTATTTTTCATAATTTCTAAGGATTCTCTGATTATCCTTGGATAGTAGTTGATGATGTAAGTTTCCTTTTTCGTGTAGATGTTCTAAGTTGATACCAGTCGAGTCTAACATCGTCAACTGCTAACCTTCTGGGACCAGACCACTTAGACTATACGGATTACCAAAAATTCATGAAATTTGGTAACCCCTAAGGCCAATTGTCAGCACATGTGGATCTCCAACTTATGAACTGGCCCGTTACGTGGCTAAGTTTCTACAACCGTACGTGGGAAGAACTGAATCTTTTGTGAAGAACTCCGAACACTTCGTCGAATTACTGATGACTCTGGAAGTAACCAATGACGATATACTAGTTAGTTTGATGTAGAATCGCTATTCACTAACGTACCAGTCGACGATACACATAACATCATAAAACAACTGTGCACAACCCATGGGTTAAGAGAAGACATACCAGAGCTAGCAAGAATATGTCTGAATACAACTTACTTTCTATGGAACGGAGATTTCTACGAACAAAAATCAGGTGCAGCCATGGGATCACCATTATCACCGGTTGTGCGAATATCTTTATGGAAGCATTCGAGCAAGAAGCCATTCAATCCAGCGAACAGAAACCGAAATGCTGGTTCAGATACGTGGACGATACCTTTGTCATATGGCCTCATGGGAAAGAAGCACTTACTGTATTTCTTAACCACCTCAACACTCAGCACGAAAAGATCAAGTTTACCATGGAGACAGAAGAGAATAAGGAGCTTCCTTCCTGGATGTTCTAGTGAAACGAGGGATAACAACAAGTTGGCTCATAGTGTATATCGTAAAAGACACACACCGACCGATACCTCCATGCCACATCACACCATCATCCACAGCAGAAGCGGTCTCTAATCAAAACTTTATTGCATAGAGCTAACAAGATTCCTGACGAGGTTCACAAGGCAGAAGAACTTCGACACGTCCAACAAGCCCTAATGAAGAACGGCTATACCAGAAAAGAAATAAGAGCCGCCTGTCGCAGGAAATCCGAAAAGAGAAGGAACAGGTCACCACCTACGCTCGTTTGCCATTCATTGCTGGAGTAACTGACAAATTAAGAAAATCATTGGAGAAGAAGAATATCGGTGTCAGGTTTGGAACGGTTAGAAAAATCCAGCAACTACTACCTTCTAATAAAGATAACCTGCCGAAACTCTCAACAAAAGGGGTCTACCAAATTGACTGTTCATGTGGAAAGGTCTACATTGGTCAAACCGGACGCAACATAAAATGTAGATTAAAAGAACATCACCGAGACGCCAAGTCCAGAGCGGTAGATAAATCAGCAATCGCAGAACATCTACACGAAAAAGGAAAACACATCATCAACTTCGAGGAAGCTAAAGTTCTATCAAGGACTAACAACTACTATCCAAGGATAATCAGAGAATCCTTAGAAATTATGAAAAATAAAAATAACTTCAATCGAGAAGATGGTTACCGATTAAGCAACACGTGGAAACTAACTCTTCACAAAAACAAAATGTCACCACAAAATTAGTCAACACCAAACAGAAGATCAACCAACCATCGAAAACCAACCACCCGTCACTGATCGACATCAACCAACCGTAACGGAACATAGGTATATAACGAGGAGCAGAAGACAACAACATCAGTCTTTAGAGTAACTTCTGAAGAAGCTAACAGCATGGTTAGCGAAACGTCAAGCAGAGAACGTAGGAAGGAAGGACGAACACGGCTCAACCCGGAAGATAATAATCTTAGTATTAATTATTCTTTTAAATAAATAACATTGATTATGGCAATCAACACAACTCTACTTCTCACCCAACCTAAATAATAGGTTTTAATTTTAAAAACCATTATGAAAGTAAATTTTAATCAAACTTCTATTTTCGTAACGCTTTGACTTAATAATGACTTAGTCAAAACGTTTTCTTTCACCTCTTAATTACCCTTTTCACCAATAGCCCCACCAAGTTCCAGTAAGAACAGGTAACCACAATCCGATTCTTTGGGTATTAGTAAGTGTCTTCAAATTTTCTTCTAAAGTTATAGGGATATATGTTAATATCTAAATAACTCCTCTCTAGGTTGCACTACCTAAACAGTAAATAATCCACGTTAGCACCAACCTTAAAATACAAGATCCAACCAGGATCGATTTCATCACTGATAATTTATAAAGTCTATGTATCACTCACAATAGCTTAACTTTCCAAATTCCCGAAGATTATTAGGAATAACTTTTTATTAACCAATCCAATACTTTAATGTTTCATGCAATTCTGAGATATAAAATAAAAAAACAAATTTTTTCTAATTATAGTTAATCGTATTGAAGATCTTAAAAAGCTAGATAGGACCCTCTTTTCACTTCAAACAATAATCTGTCAACAAAGATCGTTTTTATTTCTCATTTGCATCTACGTGAGTTGAAGATCATAGAATAATTTTTTGATGTGATTTCACCAAATTGTTAGTGCAGGCTTAATTTTCTCATGGTTAACATACTTTGTTATCATTGTTGCTCAACATTAAAGAATCAACAAAACAAAAAATAGTTAATACAAATCAATGAATTCTTCATATATCACTGTTAGTTTAACGTGGTATTTGAAACCTTCTTAATAAATGCTATTTTCTACTTTATTTGGGAGAAACTTGGTGTATATTAAAAGAATGTTTTTCTCTGGCACATTCAGAGCATGTTAAAATATAATTCTTTTTTCATTCGTGATAGTTGTAATTTAATTTAATCCCTTCTACAGATTGTTATTGTGTTTACCAGTTTTTGATCAAGGTTAGACGTATCTGTAAACTTAATGCTATTATAACAACTGTGGCTTCTATTGTCAGAGTCATAATAACGACGGAAGTGTTTTTGCTTTATTATATTTTTAATTTTTAATTGTACTTTATATTAAGTAATTTTATTGTTCGAATCTAACCACAACTTGCACACCTAGAACATCTAAAAGTTTATAACTTTGATTACATGTTTTGTGATGCCTTTTATTAAGGATGACTTTATTAAACTGTTCTATATTCAAATTAATCTGGTTCTGAAAAGTAGCAGAGTCAAATAGAACCCAAGAGATTTTTGCAAAGAATCTACATCAGAATTATCTAGATAGTGTCCAGATGCTAGATTTATGATTCGATCTTCTATGAATTACAAGAAATGTGTACTTAACAATTTTGAGAATTATGAGGAGTGAATGAAACTACTACAAAACCTGGCTCTCAAACTCAAAAATGTACGAATAAAAGCTCTTTACCAGATAACGGCTGTGGCTTTAGCTAAGCTGTCTTCAGAATGGTAGATGATGCTCTTTGGTGAATAATTCCATTTGACTTCTCGTTTATGACAACCTCTGGCAGAAATTGTATGTTTGTTCTATCATACTATATATTCTATTCAAACTAATCAGCGATTGGCAGACTTACGGTATTTCAGCAAAGTTTATATTTATTATAGTTATTTTGTTAGGACCTGCTGTAATTGAAATTGGGATTTACAACATGATCTTGGCGCTTTACTCATTCCAAAGCAACAAGGTGATTCTGTGTTGTCGGTTAAAAGTTATCGACTTCCGGAAATTCTTTCATCAATATAAAATTTGGTATACGGTTCCAAGTCTTACTAAAATACTTTCAAACGGTAAGTAACTTTCTCAGATATAGCAGAAATTGAACCCATCTTGGTTTTTTAAAAAATAAAATGACCCTATTTAACACCATATCTAAATTCTACATTAAATTTTATGATCAGCACCATTATATCGTCAAGATATCTGTCATAGTATTTGACATATGTAACATTTGTTGCGAAAAGTATGGTTTGCAAAAACTGTCAAATACTTAATTTTTTCAAATAGCAGTTACTATTTCTGGTTGACAGAAATAGATTAGAATTAAATTTTAGGTCGGTTTAATAAACAGTATGGATTGCTATCTTCTGTTGATTCTAAATTATTAGCAATTTTTTTATGAAACTACTCTTGTTGTTCCAATTTTTTGAATAATCGATTGCAGTAACCATAGCAATCACTAGTTACTAACAATTTATTACAAATGCTTGATGTGTCTACAATTATAATAGTATTTACTAAATTGTAGAAACCTTTTGGGGAAAACGAAATGTCAAAATACTCACTATCTTTGTGTTATTGTTTTAATTAATGTGTACAATTTATATCATTGAACCATGCCTGTATAATGGCGAGAGTGTCCTTTAACAGTTTTGATCGTTTTAAACCTCGCGAAGTTCAACATGTTTAGAGACATACTGTACCATCTGACTACCAAAACGATGTAGAATTAAATTTTAAGGCCAGATTGAACAACATTCTGCATTCCTATCTTTAGATGTTTTTTTTGGTATTAGCGCATATTTGAGGTATTGTTCTAATTTTTTTCAAGAATGCTTTGCGGCCATTGTTGACAAAAAATGGTAAAAATATAATACAAAGAAAACCCATCAGGTCGCGAAACGTAACGTAATACAAAAAATTATACCCCATTAATAATTATTTTATATCTAGGAACCTTTCTCTATTTAGAAAATCTACAATATGTAATGCTTACAAAAATCTGAACAAAAGTATGGTTTTATCCAAAAGCTAATAGCTTAAAAACAAGTAAAGATAGGAATGCATGTTAATAATTAAACTGGCCCCTAAAATTTAATTCTAATTCAGTTCTGCCGTTAGAAACGAAGTTGCTATTTGAAGAAATGAAGTATTTGAAATTTCTTGTTGTCAATTTTAAAAATCGCAGTAGGCAATGCAATATGATAGAACTGTCAGCAACAACATAAAAATACTGGCTGAATGATACAAAAGTAGTGAATTTCTTAAGAACCTTTGCATACCTAATTTCTGCAATCAATGCCATATATTATACTGACTTGAAAAAAATTGCAACATCTAGAAGTTGTTGAACGATTTTATTGAAATTTTTAGGAAACGTCTTATTTCATTAAACAAAGTAATGATTAAAATTTAAAAACAAAAGAACAAAAGCTTAAAAGGTTTTTCCATAATGAGTTGCTCCGCCACGATTTTTAATGAACTCATTTAGACGGCTTAACATGCTATCAATCAAGTGATCTGTAGCTGGCTTGTGGTATATCGTCCCAAGCTTCTTAAATCCGTAGATGGAGATCGTGTAAATTATCTGGAAGTGCGGTAAATTACCCAGTCACCTACCAATCATATCCCATACATGTTCAATTGGCGACAAATCAGGCGACCGAGCACGCCATGGGAGGACAGCAATGTTAGATTCTTCCAAAACCGTGTTGTAGCTCATGCCGTATGAGAGCGCGCATTATCCTGCTGGAAAATGGGATTTTGCAGCCCCTGAAGATATGGAAGGCCAACTGGTTGTAGCACATTAGCAATGTAACCAGCTGCGTTTAGGTTGCCGTTAATAAAGACCAAGGTTGATCTGCTACCATAACATATTGCACCCCATATCATAACTCCTTGAGTGAGGGCTGTGTTGCGTTCCATAAAAGTGTTGGATTTTTACGTTCTCCACGCATCCGTCTGACCCTAATACGACCATCGTGGGCCTACAAGCAAAATAGGGACTTGTCACTAAACACCATTTGATGCCATTCTTGTGCCCAATTAACCCTTTCGTTGCTCCACTCTAGTCTGCGTAGACGGTGAAGTGGTGTAAAAGGAAGACATAAAATTAGACAATATGAACGCAACCCATAAAATCTTATCCGGCGATAAACAGATGACATTGACATCCTAAGTCCTGTACACTCTCACCCAATCATTTGCAATTGATAGAGTTGTTGAAAATCTTCTCTTGTGGCCAAATCTCTTAAGCGACGTTCTTCGCGATCTGTAGTCCTTCGAGGACCTCCAGATCCACGGCGACGATGTTGAACCCCTTCCTCGGACCATTTGGACCAACATCTCAATACCTATGAAACATTTAGGTTTACACGACAAGCAATTTCTCTTAGCGAAAGTCCGGCCTTCTCATACCAATAATACGGCTACGTTCAAAATCACTTAATTGGACAAAATGTTGATGTTGACGTACTCTCGGCATTGTTTTCAAGTTTAGAATGAAATTGTGAAGAAACAACAACAATTTGCAAACTTGACAGTTACTAAATGGTCTAATACTTCAAATTTATTGTTACTATGTGCTATGGAAACAACAGGCAAAAACAAAAACTACTGGCTAGATTTCATTCAAATTTTAATCATCACTTTGTTTAATAAAAATAGACGTTTCTTGAAAATTTCATTAAAATCGTTCGACAACTTCTAGGTGTTGCAATTTTTCTGGAAGTCAGTATATGGCAAAAACTATGATAAACTTTAATGTAGAATTCAGATATGATGTCAAAATAAGATCATTCTATTTAAAAAAAAACAAAGATGGCGTCAATTTCGGTATATGCGGAAGTGCCGTCATTTTAAAAGTATTTTAGTTAGATTTAGAAGTTGTATTATGACCATATACCAAATTTTATATTGATAGAATTTTAAGGAAGTTGATAGCTTTCTAACTGACCGGCTACATGAATCGCCCTGTATAATGGTATTAAAAATTAACGGCAGACACTTATGGCGGTTCTAAATGCTTAAAAAAATTTTTAAATTCAAAAATTTGAAAATATTTTCGTTATTTTACCAAAGCTGAAATTTAACAGAGCGACCAATAAGTAAAAATTGTTGGAACTACTAAAAATTAATTGTTGATAATAGTTGGTGGCAAATATCAATGGCGTTGCTAGAGTTATTATTCATATAAACAGCAGTTTTATTAAATCTACATAAATGCTTGTTTCGGAATATGTTACACTAAGGTACACTTTTTACTAGATTTAAAAGAAAAGAATAAAAACAATTAAATACCACCAAATAACAATGATAACATGTACCTACTGTACTGTAATATTAGTATTAGGGAGTTTCCTAAACGAAGTTAGTCCTTCACTGAAGAAAGTGTTTAGAATGATTCTACTTCAATGATATTCAGTTATCTTCTTTAATCCGACGTTTCGGTTGCGTGTGTGTGTGTGTGTGTGTGTGTGTACAAGGTTGCACACACGCAACCAAAACGTCGGATTAAAGAAGATACTTGAATCTCACCGAAGTAGAATCCTTCTCAGTGAAGCCGAACATTGAAGTTAAAAACCCCTCATTATTTAATAATTTATAGAGGAGCCCTATTATGTAATATTGAGTTTAGCGAATATAAAATTTCATGTATATTTGTAGGAATATTGGTAAACCAGAATGGCGGACTAATTTTTACTTTATATGATCTATCTGTATGTTATTTATATTATTATGCATCGTGTTCCTAAAAGAATATGGGGTTTTATGACTATGTAGTATTTACTACATTTAACGTACAACTTATGATTAACACATCAAATGAAAGAGTAATTCAAACAGTTATTAAAATTAAATTAATTTCTTATAAATGAGTTTATTAAATGCGTGGAAGTGAATAATTAAAATTCTAGCACCAAACGTCTGCGTACCAGCACGTTTGATATATAAAGATATCTAATTCAAATACTAAAAATAATTTTTCTATTTTGTCGTTTACAGAGCTTTAAAAAGCACCCAAATGAGTTCTTTTATAGAAATTTGAGGTCTTTTTAGAAATAGAACAATTTTTATTCCGAACGGTGGTAACACTGATAACGTCCAAGCTGTCATTACATTCGGTGTGCATGATTTAAATCATAATTAATGTTCAGTAGATTTATTTATCTACTTATTTTTATTTCCACCTATTTTTTAAATGAAGCATATGATAAATGTACCTAATTAAACTTAAACTAGCATTTCAAACCAAAGTTTAATGAAAATATTGCCACCTTAGCAATTACACCTCAAAATTCCCTAAATTTAAAAACTCGCAAAATTTTATTTTAAAATTAATCTGAAAAGCCCAAAATAGAAAAAATAATAAAGAATTCGTTTCAGAAGGGCATTTTAGCGACTCGTACTTTGATAACTCCCGCCCCGCGGCTCGTTTTCGAAAACTGTACTCGTCTTATAAAATGCGTCTTCTGGAAACTAGTTCTTTAATATATTATTAGAGAATGCATCTATTGTTCTCTGATTTTTATTTACAGGAAGATTAATATAAAACAACGATAAGAAGTTGCTTGGTACCTGTCAGATTGTTCATCAGGAAGTACATTGCGATATTTTATCTTTTATTTATTTACTTTTTTTTTGATGTGATAATTAAAAACAATGATTAATAGTTGAGAGTGAAATAATTCATTCCTGTAATTCTTCAACTTAATTATCAGTAAACAAACTGATTGACTAGTGTAAATGTAAAAAGAATAGACTAATCACTTTGTACAACTAAAATTTAAAAAATGTATATTTTACAATTTGTTTTACTGTTTGATTCTTGAGAAGTTAATTATGGTCCAAGTCTTTTATTTAACGTTTAATTTTATTATATACACTCACTTTTATATCAACATGTTAATCACCTATACTTTAAAAAACCTCATTAAAATCCAAAAGACGAAACTATGAAAACGGCCAAAAGGGGCGTGATAGAAGAAAGCCTCTTTTATAAAGTGGCGGCGACAAGTTATTTAATTTAAATAATAAAGAAATAAACCAAATTTTAATTTATTAAATTATGTACGTAAAATAACATAATTTTAAACCTTACTAAAATAGAAAAAGCCGAAAATTATAAAAACAGCTGTAAGGGGGATCTTGGACAAGAAAGCCTTTTTTTCACGCAGTATTTAAGGTTTGTGACGCTAATCCTAAATTAAAATGAAAATATTTAATAATTTATTAAATTACGTATATAACTAAACTTGCCCCAACTTAAGTTTCATTAAAATCAAAAAACAATAGTTTAAAAACTGTTAACATGGTCTAATATAGTCGTAACTGCTTTCTTAACAGTGGTTTCAAGCCAAGTGAGCAGGAGACAGAGTCCCAAAAAAATAGGCAAGCCAAAGTTTAATTTGTGATTTCGAGAATTTGTATCTATTCTTGGATTCTAACATGATAAGCCTCGATTCACAATTGAAAAACCAAAATAAAGAACTAACGTGAGGGAGAAGTTTTGTTTTATCTGTTAAGATTGTCTGGTGAGCAGGTCTTTCATTTCAAAAAGAAAAATAAAACCCAAAGTTCAATTTTATTAAATTAGAGTTTGTAACATTACTACACTCATTTTTAAGCCATATTAAAATTTTAAAAGGATATAAAGTAAATGACCTCCAAAATCTTTTTTAATATTATACAGGGTGCATTAACAACGAATTATTCTGTGCCCTAAATACGACAAATAATAAGAGTCTTAAGGCATACATATATCGAGATTATTTGAAACCACATTTAAATAAGGCATGGTGATGAGTTAGGTGCTTCCAGAAACACGTACTATATCATAGTTGGGTTTATTTTAAATGAACGATTCCGGTATTTTTTCTATTTTTAATTGTAGGATAAAAATGAGTATGTTTGTTAACATGTTCCATACCTTATATTTAAGCGCCGTTTGGAAATAAATCGATTTTACCTGTTTTGTGACCTTCCAAAAAATGCCATAACTTCAAGATAAATAAGAACAAGCAATTTTGTTTTACATTACTTTACTGAAAACCTTCAACATTCTTTTTTGCAATATTTACTATTAATGTTATGATGTACAGAGTGTTTTAAATACTACCACATAACGCTAACGACTTCAAACTTAAATAACTTGCTTAACTTAAATAGAACACCTTCTATTTTTGTAGCCTGTTGGAATCAAGAATTAGTTACCTTTCAATCGGTATTATGGTTACCAACCCTAACTCTGATAGTTTTTGAGATATTTTTAAAATTGAAGCTAGTTTAATAATTTGTAATTTACTGGAATTTAAGTTACCTGTGAGATATCAGTAAAATAAACATTATCTTGCAAACATTTTAATGTATATGCCAATCCAGCTTTAAATATTAACCTTAAACATTTTTTTTTTCAGAACAAAGCAACAGTTATTAGTTTCAGCAAAAATCGATGTACACTGTAAACATTGGTAATTTTGTTACAATAAAATTTAAAAATAATGGTTTTCAAAATTATGGTACTACTATTAGAGCGATTTGTATTACATTCTCAGTTAACAGGTTAAAGTTTGTTGATGTTTACAGTATGATCGATTTTTGATGTACTAAATAACGGTTGCTGTTGTTAAACATCAGTAAATTGTGACGGTGTGTGTGATTTGACTGGTTCTTAGAGCTCGGGATACTATTCTATTTAAGCATTTCTGTTTATTTTTTCTGAAAAAAAAATAAATAATCAAATATTTTAAGGTAAATATTTAAAACTGAAAGTTGCAAGATAATCTCGATATTGCTATCAAATTTTTTAAAATATCTCGAAAACTATCTAGAGTTAGGGGTTGGTAACCTAATACCGACTAAAAGGTAATTAGTTCCAACTTTCAACAGGCTACAGAAATTTAGGGTGTTCTATTTAAGTTAAGCAAGTTATTTAAGTTTTAAGTCGTTAGTGTTATGCGGTAGTATTAAAAACACCTTGTACATCATAACATAATAGTAAATATTGCAAAAGAGATGTTGAAGGCTCTTAGTAAGGTGGTGTAAACCAAAGTTGCTTGTTCTTATTTATCTTGAAGTTATTTTTTTTTGGAGGGTTTTCAAATCAGGTAAAATCGATTTATCTCAGAAACGGAAGTAAGTAGGTATAGGAACATGTTAAAGAACATACATTATTTTTATCGTACAATTCAAAATAGAAAAAAAAATACAGGGTGATCTATTTAAAATAGACCAACTTTGATATGGTACGTATTTCTAGAGCACCCTGTACAATCCAAAATATTTTTAAAATGTAGTTTCGAATAATCTTGACATATGTATGCCTTAAAATTTTTAACATTATTTGTAGTTTTAATGCTATAGAATAATTCGTTGGTAGTGCCCCCACCCTGTATAGAGATGCTGTATCTTGCCAAGCATTAAGTGAATAAACCATTAGACCTTTAACACAACGTCTCTTAAAGAAAACGATAATTCCTCTATACCGTTACCCGCTACAGCATATTGCTACAGGGAAGATACGCCTGTCGTTAAACACAAGTCATTAGCATATAGGAGAAACAAAAGACGTCCCAATACGGAACTCTGAGGTACCTACTCCCATTTAACTTTAGTAACCTCGGAGTAAATAGTGCCATTGCTATTGCTTTAATGTAGTATTTCAGTTTGGAGCGGTAAGTTCTTAATTTTTCAAAAAAAATTAAAAAACCCAAAGCTCAATTTATTAAATTAGGTATGGCAAGAAACGCTAATTTTAATCCTCATTAAGTATGAAAAACGGTCAAAAGGACATGACAAAAGTGGTCTCTTTTTTAAAATGATATTTAAGATTTGCGGTGGCAAATCCTAAATAAAATAATAAGAAAAAACTCCAATATTTCTATAGTCTAAGTTAAATTTAATTTGTTATTTGTTTTTGCAATATCTTATGGAAATAAATAAAGACTATTAATAAAACGTTTTTATTCTCCGTTCTCCTTCGCGCACTTATACATGTTTTACACACTAGCAATGTTAGTTGCCTATCTCACAATACCAATAATGAATAAAAGTCATCTTAAGTTTTATACTTCCTGACAACATTACTGCCAACATAAAATCAGGTACTTTGGTAATGTTACTACATATTTAAATTTACACAGCGCCCCCTAATCTCAGCTGTTTCATTTGTCTTTGTTTGTCACTTTATAACCATATTCATAAGTTCCTGAAAACACGTTGTGTTTACACTTTTGAGCGTTTTCTTTGTTTTGTTTCTGTCGTTTGTGATATACCACAAGTATATGGACAAATGGAAAAAAATGAGAATAGTGCCACTTCTTCAACTACTACCGAGGATACGACTTTGGTTAAAGAGTATATCACTGCAGTTATATGTGCATCAAGGCCCCGTCGAAGAAATTACAACTTGTGCCTTAGATGTAAAATGAAGAATGATAACCCTTTATTTCGATTTTGTAAAACATGTTTTCGAGCAAGGAAATCTATGTTACCCCCTCGACCGAGACCTAAAAGAAAAAATGTAAAGGGTAAACCAAGAATGACAAAATCAAGAGAGTTGCCTAAAAAGAGGACATTCCATCAATGACTTCAGATTTAAATGTTATCGAGAAGGCCTCAATTCAAAATAATCAGGAACGGACATACAGTGAATTAGCCGAAGAGTTGTGCATTATGTGTAATGTGGATCGAAGAACGGAATTTTTTTGCATGGAGAAATGCACATATATGTTGTTGCTACAAATGTGCGATCAAGTGTTGGGCAAACAATAAGCGTTGCCCTGTGTGCAACAAAAAGTAAAATATTGCAAAGTTATTATAGCAACTTTAGTAAAGTAGGTAACTATAATAACTTTATTACATTCTTACTAAATACAGTTTGTCAATAAGGTAGAGTATAAGATTAGAACACTGTTTAAGTTTTTTATAAGGCATTTATAGAATCGTTGTTTTGTTGTTACAATCTGCGAAGTATTTAATATTTTACGTTTTTTTCATATTAATTAGTCATAGTTTGTTTATTTGTTTTTAGTGTGCTTCTTAATATAATATTTATGAATCTTCAATATCATTTGAAAAAAGGAATTGTCTTTTAACTCATGAAGTGTCTTTTATTCCGATATTGTTAAATGTGCAATAGTTTTAAGTAAATGACGTTTTTTTATTAATGTATACTATATTTTGAACGTTGAATTTCCTTGTTAGTTGTTTTGTTTGTATTTTGTCACTATAAGTACAAAATTACTTAAAATTTATTAGATTCAAGTGTTTATTTTACATTGTAATTTACAATACTGAAAGAATCCCAAATATGAATGATTAAAGGCCAAATTTAGAAACGCTACTATACTCACTTGCACTTAATTTGCGTCTCAGTTGAATGGCGAGTGGAATGCAGTCTCAACTTTGATATTCAAAAGCTACATAAATTGTCTCATTGTCAGATTATGTTATGTTTACAATGTAAGGGTCGCCAGTCGGCGTCTACTTAAATTATAGTGGCCAAATAGTATGGCAAGCCATTTTACTATTTAATGTTGAATATTTTAACATCAAAATGAAATATTCTTGAAAATTAATGCTAATTAAACAAACGAGTTTTTTAGAATAAATCTTAAATTAAATTTAAGGTTACTTAGTATAGTTTATTTTTTTGTCAAAAATACAGTACCTACATTATTTTCCCTGATTTTAATACTGGTTCGCTTGAATTATTATTCCAATATACAGGGTGATTGATCTCGCCTTAATCATTAGACATTATAGGAGAATTATCAAGATCTGGATTTTGAAACTTTGGATGGTAGGGTTTCCGAATGGGATCTCTCTTTCTAAAATATTTAAATCCTTGTAGCACTTCCGGTTATGCCGGAAATAGAACTCAACTTAGTTATTTTAAATGGAACTATATATTTTTTTAAAAGGCGTTGGAGTATTTGCAAAATTTGCTACATTTTTGGTTCAAGTTATGTTTACTGCGTTCCCATGGTTACTAAGGTATTATAACTTTTATGAAAAATTGTCACGTACAAGGGTTTCTTAGAAAATCATATAATTTCTAAACTACTAGCAATAAAAATTTTAAAAACACCTAATAATAACAAGAAGAATGCTCTTTTAAATTGAATGATTGTAAATTTATGTAACTTAATTGAAATGCCACTAATAAATTTTTGAAGTTAAGAAACTTCAAATAGCGATAACTTAATTTTTTCAAATGGAACCCTCCTACTGTTTGTACGGATATCGCTAGAGATGTAAATTTGGAATAATTTTTTCAAATGATCTATATGCCTATCATTTTCTGTTTTTAAATAAAAACCTACTTTTATCTAAAATATTAGATGTATTGAAATTATGAAAATAAGTAGTAGGCTTTGATGTCTAGCTGTTAGGATACTAAGACAAATGTAATTAAGCTCACCATTTTAATAAAAATGTCTTATACTGCTTTCTATAAATTGATGGTCTCATCAGGTGAGGTTGAAAATTTTAAAATGCAAATCTTTTCACTGGTAGTGAATTAATTTATGCTAATGTCATCATCTGTCAGTTAATTTCTCGTTCCGTTGTTATTATTGTCCTTAGTTATAATTGTGTTCTTCGTCGTTTATCGTTAATTTTGTTCATTTATTGCCAACTTTATGAGACAATCATTTATAGAAACCTTGTAGTAATAAAGTTATTTTGGATTTGTTTATTATGTTTGGTGAGAATCAGAAGATAATCGAAAGAACTTGCAGAAAATTGAATGAGTTATCAAGAATGACACGTAGAAAGTTAGCCAAAATTCAAAGACAATTTTTGACAACTGGTAATTGGAAAACAAAATGATGTTGAATCCAAATTTGGTAATTATACAGCAAAGGGGACCCACCTCCGATCGCCTTCTAAATAGGTGCGTTGGACGCGGCTTCCGATGCGGAACAACTTTTCCCTCTGACATAGTTGGGGGTCACGTCGGTAAAAAAGATATTCACCATTAAAGATGTGATAAATATTGTAATTTGAATAGCATGACACTTTGTACATTCGACATCTTTGCCTATATTGTCAGGACACCCTCCCGAGTAACTTGCAAGTAATTTTACTTGGGGGTCATTGTTTCTTAAAAAGTTATTAACAAATGAAGGTGGTGATAACAGCCGTACAATGGAATCTCAATTGTACCACACCGTGTACATTCGAGACGTCTTCTATTATGAGAACACTTACTCTATCTCCAACACTTGTTTAGAGACGTTTACAGGTTATTGCTGTTATTCTTACTTCATTTATATTCTACGTTTAGAGAGCGTAGTAGACCTTAACTAATACATTAACTTTATTCGTTAATAACTTTTTAACAAACAATGACCCCCGAGTAAAATTACTTGCAAGTTGCTCGGGAGGGTGTTCTTGACAATATATGTGAAATTTAAGGTCATCGGAGGTGGGTCCCCTTTGCTGTATGAACGGGGGTGAACGGTGTTGGTTGTTAGGTTACAGTTATTACAATTTTCTTCTTAAAAAATTACATGTTTGCATGTGGTTTGAGGTAAACGGTGTTGGTTGGGAGGTGCGATCGGGGTAAATATACAGCAACACATCTTTAATGGTGAATATCTTTTTTACTGGCGTGACCCCCATTATGTCAGAGGGAAAAGTTGTTCCGCATCGGAAGCCGCGTCCAACGCCCTATTTAGAAGGCGATCGGAGGTGGGTCCCCTTTGCTGTATATTTACCGTCATTTCAACAAAAATTCACTTTGAATGTCTTTTTTGTTTGTTGAAAGACAATCAATTATCTTTTAAAATCTATCACGAATTTTCAATACTACTGTTTAAGATTTTTTAGACGGCCTTTCTTTGAATAAATTATCCAGAGCTTGGTACCAAGTTGACTGTGCACCAGCTCATTCAACCAATGCAGTAGCTGCTCTTAAAAAATTTGTTCGAAAATCGTTGGTTGAGGCGTTTAGGTCCATGGGATTGGCCGGCACGTTCTCCTGAACTAACACCCTTAAACTTTTTTCTTTGAGGTCACATTAAAGTAAAATTATGAAGGTCCAGTTCACAAGTCCTGAACAACGTATTCGAGGGGCTTTTGAAGAAATAAATCCAGACCATATTCAAGAAGCGGTTTGTTCGGTAGAAAAGAGTTTTGAAATGTTTAGAAGTGGGCGGAAGACATTTTGAACAATTACTAAGTTAATTAATGAAAGGTAGATATTTTCTCCTATAAGTTTTCAGTAATTGATTTGGTCTTCGTTGAGAGGGGCACCAAAAACCACAGCAGCAGAATGTGCACTTCTTTAGGCCTCTGTTTATTAATAGCAAATCACCTATAATTAGATTAATATATTAAGGATATGATGTATATGTATATAACTTACCGTTAAATGTATTCCTTGTAGTAAACAGAGGCCTGAAGAAGTACAGATTCTGCTGCACGAAACGTTGCCTGAAAAACGACATAAGTGGTTTTTTGGTGCCCTCCTCAACGAAGAACACATCAATTACTAAGTTAATTAACTTCGACCATGTATTTTGCTTTGTTATAGACCGTAAAAGACTAGGGAGGTTCCACATGAAAATATTAAAATATTGTGGAATTTCTTATAAACCTACATAAATTTGCAACCATCCGATTTAAAGAGAATTATTTTGGTATTATTGTTTATGTTTCATTGGCCATATCTCCGAAACCATGGCAACTAAAGAAACATAACTCGGACTACTATAAGTTAATAAAAAACATAAATAGAAACAGTTGCATTTATCTCAGTATCCTACTAACGGAGCATCAAAGCTAACTACTTATTCTAATAAATTGAATAATTTCAATATTTTACATAATAGTACGTTTTATTGATAAACTGTAGATGATAGGCATATTATTATTTAAACAAAATGTTCCAAATTTAATTCTCTAGCGACATCCATAAAAAAAGTAGGAAGGTTTCATTTGAAAAAATTAAGTTATCCGCTATTTGAAGTTTCTCAACTTCACAAATTTATTGTGGCATTTCTAATAGAGTTACATAAATTTGCAACCATTCAATTTAAAGAGCATTCTTCTTGCTATTATTGGGTATTTTTAAATTTTTTATTGCTAGAAACTTCTTTTTAAGTGGCGATTTGTTCATAAAAGTTGTAATATCTCAGTAAACATAGCAACTAAGTAAACATAACTTCCACCAAAAATGTAGCAAATTAAGCGAATAATCCAAAGGTTTTAGAAAAAATACATAGTTTAATTTAAAATAACAAAATTGAGTTTATTTCCGGTATAGCCGGAAGTGCTACAAGGCTTTAAATATTTTAGAGAGAGACACCGCATTTGGAAACCGTACCATACAAAGGCGAAATCAATCACCTTGTATTAATAATCAGTATTATTTTAATTTAAATTATTTGAAGACGTACTATTCAATCTGGCTTAAAAATTACATTAATTTATATTATGTTCAGCAATAATATGTCTTCTGAAATAGAAATTGCAACAATTATTATGTCAGAACACATTGCAATATAAATTTTCCTGCAGGAAAATACGTGTACATAATTTTAATTCGACACTGCGCTATAGTGGTTAAAATTATAACTACCATAGATGCACCCAAAACAACACACACTATGTAATACTTTAGAAATGCACCACTACTACAACGCCAAATTAAAATTATGTAGACGTATTGTTCTACAAAAAAATTCAGTAGTGTTTACTAAGGCAGCATAATAATTAAATGAATTATATTATGTATAATATGAATATGAACTGTAAAATAAAAATGTGTTAAATTAAAGTAACTTATAGTCATAAACTTAATTTTCGAATAATGTTTTATTTTTTTCAAATGAATATCATAGATATCATTTAAATTAAAATAGTTATTATATCACAGTTAATAAAGTAATACAATGAGAGTATACACAGAAATGTAATTTATGAAAAATATAATTAACATTAAAAATTGACAGAAGGTTTGAATAATAATAATAAAACCTACACAAAGTAGCAAGTATAATGGAATTAGAATTGTTAAAAAAAGGTTTGTTATATTTAAATATTTATTACGTTCCGAACTTCTAAGTTCAAAATGTAAGTTTCATCAAATTTTAGTACAAGTAATTAATTTTTCATTGTATACTTTCATTTACTTGAAGTTTATTTTGATATCAAAATATTTCTAGGTAACTTTATGTCTATTACAATTAAGTTTTATGAACTGCGTGTATTTATTTATATTCTGTTCTGTTTAAAATTATATTGGCATAAGTCGGAATGGAAAGTAAATTATCATTCTAGAAATAAAAACTATGGCTGTACATAAATTTGATTCAAACATTTCATCTTAAAATCCATATTGGTCTTGTACATAATAATAATACCTTAATAATCACTACTGAGTTTTTCTGCAGAAGAATACGTCTACATAATTTTAATTTGGCGCTGTAGTAGTGGTGCATTTCTGAAGTATTACATGTGTGGTGTGCATCTATTTGATAGTTACAATTTTAGCCACTATAGCACAGCGCCGAATTAAAATTATGTACACATATTTTCCTGCAGAAATATTCATATTGCAATGTGTTCTGACATAATAACTGTTGCAATTTCTATTTCAGAACACATACTATTCCTGAACATAATAATAATTAATTTAATTTTTAAGCCAGATTGAATAGTATGTCTTCAAATAGTTTAAATTGAAATAATGATTATTATTCCTGGTGTCCATTTATATTTTTCCTATTTTAACTATCTATAACTTCTAAACGGTTCAGGATATAAACATGCGGTTTTCACTGAAATGTTACATTTTAGTATAAATTTTCTTTGAATTTTTTCTTTCGACTTCGAGGACGTCATAACAAAAATGGCGGATTTTGGCAATTTTTTTGTATGGAACACTTATCCAGCGATGCAAAGTAATTAATTTTTAAAATGAGAGATATATTCAAAAGTCGTATAACAAAAACATCAATTTGTTCAGTTCTTGTAATCATAGTCGGTTTTGGACGGTTTACGTTAATGTATTCAAAGAAAAACTTATACTAAAATGTAACATTTCAGTGAAACCGTATGTTTCTATCCTAAACCGTTTAGAAGTTATAGGCAGTTAAAATTCAAGCGGACCAGTATTAAAATCAGGAAAATAATGTAGGTATTGTAATTTTTGTTTTCAAAAATATTGTACAATAAAGTTGTAGTATTAAAAGCAATTTATACATTACTAATGAGAGACAAAAACAAGAAACTATAATACAGTAAAACCTATGCGTTGTTTATTAAAATCTTTTAAGTATGGAACATAATACTGTTTGTTTTGCAGCTTTTTACCACTACATTTATCGTTTTTAAAGAGAATGTTCTGTTTGGCATCGCAAGGTAAAAAGTCCGGTCTCGTCAGCATTGTACACATTTTTGGGTGAATACTACTGACAGCTTTGTTTTCCAAGCTTCAACAGTGTCCAGGTTAATATCAGCTGACCCCCTACCCCCCTTCAAATTGTTTTAAAGGTTATGTTATGTCTTTGCCAAAAATTTCTCAAGCCACCCATTTGAAGCATTAAAATCCGTCATTTTAAAATTTTCCGCAACTTCTAATGCTTTCTTTTATTAAAGGTCCAGATATAGGGATCTTTTTATTCCTAGCTTTACAAAACTAATTGTAAACTACTCGGTCAATTTCTAAACCTTCAGTTCTAGGAAATTTTCTCTTCTGCTCTGTATTGGAACCTTCTTCAAATAGCTTTGTAACATTGTAATTTTTCTGTACGTCTATATGTAACAGCACTGTTGAACATACGAACTCAAACTATGTACGCAAAATACGATATTTGGGGTGAGCTTAATGAGCCTTTTAATTGCAATTTTCTGTAATGACTGTCTATTGTAAATCGAACAAATTCTTTAAATCCGTTCTTAAATACCGGTAATTACTTAAGCCTCACATAATGAAAGAATTATATATTATCCAAAACTTGAACGCTAAGCTGTTGTCTACTAATGACCGTACTTAAGAATGGCCGCAATGGGAGGTAAATTAGATGTATTTTTCCAAGAAAGTTTACAAATAAGTGGCCGTGAGGTGTTCGCTATTAGGAGGGTCATTAATATGGATATTTCCTTATAATTGGTTTTTGACTTGGAAAACTTGGCCTGTTTTAGAGTTGGACTCTTTTAAGAGGTGGCCGAAAATAGAGGTTTTACTGTATATGTAACTGTTAAAGTGTTAAATAAAACACTTTTCGACTGCGTTTTGTTGAATGCACTGTATTTTTATTAAAACCAAAAATTAACTGAAAGCAAATTCTTCAGTGGTACACTCAAGTACGGTTTAAACGCAAGTGCCGTTTCTAGCGGCAAGCATTCTACCCCACTACCTGCAGAGGGTTCTGGGCTCGTTGCCATTTTACTCGACGCTGTAATTCGCTCACATACTCTTGCGACCAGCGCTTCCAAAAATGTTGAGCTAGTTGCTGCGCCCTTTGAAAGCGCGACAATCTCGACTGGGAAACATCTAATAAATTGTGTTCTGGCACAGCGGTTAAGCTTCTTCCGATCAAGAAATGGGCAGGAGTTAGAGGGTTTAGGTCACTAGGATCAGAGGATAAAGGGGATAAAGGACGGGAATTTAGTACAGCCTCTATCTGAATCACTGTGGTGTTTAGTTCCTCAAATGTTAAATTTGCGTGACCAACAATTCTTTTAAGATGGAATTTGACACTTTTGACGCCAGCTTCGTGGAGTCCACCAAAATGCGGTGTTCTAGGTGGAATGAATTTCCACGAGATTCTATCTTTAGATAGGGAATCCTCTAACGTACCCTTATTTGGGTTACTCTTAAGACTATGCAGAAATCTTTTAGTTCAGCGTCTGCTCCCACAAAATTCGTAGCATTATCAGACAAAATCCTTGTAGGTTTGCCACGCCTCGATACAAATCTTTTATAGCGGCCAAGAAGGCTTCCGTGGTTAGGTCGCCTACTACTTCTATGTGTATAGCTTTAGTGGTGGCGCAAACAAACAAACAAATATATGCTTTAATTAAATTACTCCCCCGACCTTTTCTGTTTTTTATAGCAATGGGACCACAATAATCAACGTTAGTAACGTGAAAGGGAGGTGACAATTGTACGCGTTCGATCGGAAGCGCGCCCATTAATTGCTCATAAGTTTTTGGTTTAATTAGAAAACATGTTACACATTTATGCACCGTGTTTCTGCAAATATATCTGCCTGATATTGGCCAAAATCTCTCTCTGTGTGATGCTAACAACGCTTGAGGTCCTGCTTGCAGCATTCTTAGATGCTCGTACCTAACGATTAAAGTTGTTAATGGATGTTTTGGAGGTAATATCAAAGGAAATTTTTATCATGATGAAAGTTGGAATTACACAGCCTGCCTCCCGCCCTAACAAGACCTAATGGGTCAATAAACGGATTTAATGAAAGCAGCTTGCTTTTAGAAGAAATTACTCTATCATTTTTTAAATCTCTTAATTCTGCCTTAAAGGTTTCTTTTTGTGCAATTCGTATTAAAATAAGTAATGCATCATTTAATTCATTTGATTCTAAATGACCTAAAGTTCGTTGGATACAAGGTTTTCGAAGATTACGTATAAATCTTAAGCAATAAGCCACTGTTCTTTGCAACTTGGTTAGAGAGGAAAAACGCTCGAACAAATAAAATGGTTTTTGTATTGCTACAACACACGTAACTTCGCGTGCGCGAAGCTCACTTTCGATCAAGGTATCATTTAGAATATTTTAAGCACCCATTGATATTAGATCTGCCGGGTTGTCTGCTGAACTGACATGTCGCCAGTTAAAACCAAAAGTTAAGTCCTGTATTTCGCTGATCCGATTAGATACAAAAGGTTTCAAAGAGCTTGGGAAGCTTTGATCCACGCAAGGACTACTGTAGAGTCGGATCAACAAAAAATCTAGCTTTATTGACCTTATGACCTTGGACATAAGTCTACTAAGTAATAGTGCAGCACAAAGCTCTAGCCTTGGGATTGATATGGTTTTTAATGGAGCCACCTTAGACTTTGAGCACATTAAATTTACTCCAACATCACCCTGAGAGTTTTCGCTCCTGACAAAAACACACGCTCTATAAGCCATGTTAGAGCTATCCGAAAATCCATGAAGTTCAATGTTTTGAAACTTTTCAATTAACGCGTGTCTTGGAATTTGTAATTGCTTTAAAGCGGCTATTTGATTTTGAAATTTCAACCACTTGGTGTGTAAATCCATTGGTGTATTGACGCGTCCCAAGAAAGTTTCAAAGACCATAAAGTCTGCAACATGGTTTTAGGAATTATAATAGCAGGGGACAGAATTCCAAGAGGGTCAAAATTTTTGCAATGGCGGAGAGAATTGTTCGCTTAGTTATAGAGGTGTTTGTGCAGTTCGCATTTATACTACAGCTTAATTTATCTGAACACGGCAACCACACGAATCCCAAAGTCCTTTTGTTTTCTTGAGACCCTAAATGAATAACCTTAAATTCTGTTTGATTGTTTATGTTCTTTAAGATCTCCGGAGAATTGGATGCCCATTTTCTTAGTTCAAAACAGGCTAAGTTTAGTACATACGTGATTTCTCTTTGTAAAAAGATTGCTTTCTGGATCGTATTTGCTCCGGACAGCAAGTCGTCAACGTAAAAATCATTTAGTATTATTTTGGAAGCTTGTGGATGGTCTTTTTTATTTTCGTGGCCTAGCTGTTGAAGACAGCGTATGGCCAAGAAAGACGCGGCAGAGGTGCCATAACTCACTGTGTTCAGTGTAGTGAGAGAGTGGATCAAATGGATTCTCTCCATACAATGCGTTGAAGGTCTCTTTGGTCTGGTCGAACAAGTACCTGGCGGTACATTTTTGTTACATCTGCCGTCAATGCGTATTTGTGTTTCCTCTATCGTATGAGTATGGAAAACAATTCATCTTGAATTACGGGACCAATCATTTGAAGGTCGTTTATTGAAACACCAGTACTGGTTTTGGCGGACCCGTCAAACACAACGCGTAGCTTACTAGTGAAGCTATCTTCCTTAAGCACACCGTGATGTGAAAGATAATAAGAAATCGTGTTTTTATCTGGGTTTTAATTTGCGTCATATGTCCCAAACGTTCGTATTCTAACATAAAATCGACGTACAATTTCTTTAATTGTGGATCCTTCTAACTTACGTTGAAGAGAATAAAATCTATTTATTGCCATCATGGTTGAGTCACCTAGTGATGTAATGGTTTTCTTGAACGGGATAGAAACACAAAATCTTCCATTTTCGCGAGTTGTAGTCCTTTTGAAAATGAGTTTCACATTGTTTTTCTTCTTTAGATAATGAGGGCTGAACGCGACATTCTTCTAATTCCCAGAATTTAGCCAATTGATTTTGTATAATACAATTCTCAACGGCGCTTACGTTGCAGTGGGTGTTATTGTTGTTGAGGTTCAATTAAATAAACCTGCCAGTACCCATCCAAATTTCGTTTTTGCAACGTAAGTCCACAATTTAATTTAATTTGACCAATGCACATAAGGTCGTAAAATATTTGTGCTTCTAGTAATATTCTATTTTTGGGATTGATTACATTTACTATCAGCTAATTTTATGTTAGGTGGTATAGATAATTTTGACCATTCAAGTGAAGCACTAGGAATGTTACCTGTTATTTTTGGTATCACTATATGACAAATTTGTTTCATAACTGTTGTCATGAGCTGACCGAACCTTAACATCTACCTTATGGGTTATATTTGTAATCATACCGTTTATCCCTTTAACGCTTAAACTAAGCTGTGATTTTTCTAATCTAACATGCCGCAAACTTCTTCTGATATGAAGTGCGACTGACTGCCACTATCTAAAAGCGCTCTACAAATATGATACTTTCAAGTTTGATCGTAACTACGGCTGCCGTAGGAAGCATAACTTGTTGACTGTGATTAAGAGCATGATTGACAATAGTTTCGCTTGTTGATGGTTGAGAATCGTGACTATGTTGTATACTGCGATGGAAAATTCCAGACGCCCTTGTTTGCAAATGTTGATTGCTGAATTTTGATTACGGAAATTCGGTTGTTGCGCACGGATTCTTGTAAATCGACGTGCTGTCCGTTTATCACTAATTTCTTCGCTGGACATTAAATCGAATTAACACACCTTTGATTAACAGAGTTTTCCCGTTAATTAATTGATTTATTTTTGCTAATTTTACAATCCGGCTCGAAGGACCAAAATATGTTGAATAAAACACTTTTCGACTGCGTTTTCTTGAATGCACTTTATTTTTATTAATTACAAAAATTAACTGAAAGCAAATTCTTCAGTGGTACACTCAAGTACGGTTTAAACGCAAGTGCCGTTTCTAGCGGCAAGCATTCTACCCCACTACCTGCAGAGGGTCTAAACTACACAAAATATGCTTAAGTATTTACAGTTACCTTAATGTCATTTAATTTAAGGTTTTTTTTAAAACTTGCTTGTTCTGTATCAGCATTTTTTAAGAATATTTCATTTGGATGTTAAAATATTCAACATTAAATAGTAAAACGGCCTTTCGATAATATATAGTAGTCCCGCTTTGTTTATAAACTAACATTTTGAGAGTTAGAGTGATTTTACCTGAGTTACAGTGCAGTTTGAGAGTGAGTGATATCTCTGAGTTTTGACCTATAGAATTTGAATCTCAAACATATTTTTTGCATAGAAACAGAAAATGATTATAGTTTGAGTTAAAAGTTTTTTAGACAATGTGATTGGCAAAGTGTTGAATCAATAAAAAGCTGACAGCATAATAAACAAACTGTCGCATATCTTGGTATACTAAACTTATGCAAACAACCGTCATTCTTTTTTAAAACTGAGTTCGAAGCTATATAAAGATTGTATATATGTATGATAAAACATTCCTTTTTAAGAAAAACGTGGCAATGGAGAATATAAAAACTGCAGTATGTAAATAGTGCCCCATTATCTCTGTGAGCACCGTTTCGTAAATTAAAAATAAAACTATACCACAATATGTTGGTGTTGGTCAAGTATATATCGCACTTTATTTTCCCAAACAAAAAAATATAATAATGGGCAATTCAGTTTGCACATTTTCTGATAAACAAAGCTGATACTTTTTAATTAACCGTTTTAACATATTTGAACTAAAAGAGCCAAAAATTAAATTTAATGCGAGCTTTAAGCGGTCATTTAAAATCTCCATTTCCAACAAACCTCCTCTAAAAATTCCAGCCCAAACGTTATCACTAGAAACGTTGTTGAAATCGGTTTGAATGATGGTGTGTGGATTATCGATAGACCATACGATGACTATTACGAATTGTGTTGGATCCGTCTCGAGTAAACTGAGCTTCATCAGACCATAACACATTTGATATAAAATCGGGATTTTCAATAACTTGATGTAGCAGCCAACGACTGAATTCTACGCGGTAGCAAAGATTGTACTCGTTGAAAATGGTACGGATAAAGTTCTTCTTTTAGTACCCGAGAAACAAAGCTTTGAAAAAGGTTAACTGTGTCGCAACCGCCGAGTGCTGATTCTGGAATCATCCAATACTGCATCAATAACATTGATTTCATTGTCTACGTTATTGCGATTTGCATGTACGCCTCCATTACTTTTACAACTGTTGTACCAGTCTCCCTTAATCTTTGGAATGTCAGCAAATACTCTTGATAAGATGGTTGACGCCTGTTTGGAAATCTACGCTGGTATTCTCGAAACGCACGTCGCCCATTACCATCGCAATAACCGTACACAAAACAAGGTCTCAAAAACCAATTGGGTTTCCCCACTAAAATCTCCCATTTTAGCAATTTAAACTTTTTAAAAACTTCAAACGATTCAAATACATACGAACTGTCAATTGGAAATCAATACGAACTGATATAAGATTTTTGCTCCAATTGTTACGCAAACTAAAAAAAGATCGTAAACTACTTGATATTACCTTTTGAATTGTAATTTTAAATAAGAAAAACTTCTTATAAAGCTTCTTGTAGCTCCACAACAATGCAGTATTGCGTCATAGGTCTATATGAACTTTTTTTACTTAAAAAAGTCTCTTCTATATACTGATTAAAATTTAGTCTACGCCCATCTAAGACTCACCTTGTATAGTAAAACCTAAAAAAGCAAACAAATCAGGACTGGAGCTTAATATTTATATTTTTAATTTTGAAGTTGAAAGAGATGTCGTTTGAATGACGAATCAGGAAACTTCTACGCAGGTTAAATGTTGAAAGTCACTTGGTATGTCATTATAAACTTACCTTAGTGAAAATTGCTTAATTTCGGTGCACTACGATCCTGAACTTGAAATTAAGTGAAATCATTTTTTTTATATAAATTTTGAACCGTTTAAGTGATTTTACTTAAAAAAATTAATGATTTTGATTTGATTTGACTTGAAGTTAAAATTTTTTCAATATGTTTAACCGCCCTGTAATTCAACTCTTACCTGTCGACGAATTTTAGCATAAATCTCTTTCTGATTGTTTATTGGTATTACAAAATAGTATTTTTTAACGATTTTCCAACATTATGTGATGTATTAAGATTTATAAGTTATGAAATTTTTTCAATGTTTCAACCCTTTAGTTGCACCATATATCATGCCAAAGTTTGAAATTAGTTTAATCTCCAACGAATTTTCTAAATTGCATATTTTTGTTGGGTCATATACTAGTATTATTGAGTAATAGAAATACGTAGTTTGTATTTAACGGGCGTGTTTTGGGGCATTTAACTCAAGATTTAATTCATATGTGATTTATTTAACCTCACAATTTAACTGGTCTGCTGTAAATTCTCGATATGTTCGGAAAACGTGTTTGAAGTAACCATCAGATTAAGAGTTAATCTGCGAGTTAAGTGATACTGACAAAATTTGAAATTATGGAGAAGTTGCTTTGATTGATACGGGGTCACCAATATTCTTAATCAGTGAAGAAGTTGTTCCAAGAGTTTCATGGAGTCATATGGAAGATTCAGTAATTAATTATTAAATAAATAATTTGTATATTAGACATGATGTTACAAGTTAAGGGTCCATCGCGATCTTATGATTTCTTTAATCGCTGTACTCAGGCACAATACATAAAATTTTTTATGAATGCATTTAGAAAAATACATAAAATTTCCATAATTAATAGTTTTATTAAAGTATCGTTGCATAAGATAAAGCATGGAAGTTTTACTTGAAGTGTTGTTTGTTTATACATTTGGTCCAATTAGATTTGTCTCATCTATAATCCCACTTATGGCGTTTGTAAGTTGCTTGCAGTATCGCTTATATTTCTAACTGTGTTGAAAGCTTTTCGTTAGTCGACGAAAGCAATCTTGGACCTGAGTATGTTGTTGCTCGGCTTACTATTATGTCAACTAAGATTTTCATTGTTTGTAATGTTTGTCGTACTAAAATTCTTCCTAAAACCGCTTGCTATCTTGCAAAGTTTTATTGTCTTCTTCGTATTTAGTGTATTTCCTTGTTTTTACTGATCAAAGTCTCTTTTTCTAACATGTCTTTTGTTTCTTCACTTAGTTTATTGTTCTTGGTCAGAAAATTGCTTTATATGGTGCCTGGCGGCTCGTTTCATTGGCATTGTGGGTCTTCATTAGTTTATTTCTGTGTTAAGTTATGGGGTTTCAGCTGCAGCACGCAGTTCTTGCACGATCAGAAATATATCGAAAATTAACGTCGAACACCGCGTTAACTAAATACTGAACGTACAGGAAGCACATTTTCAGCGATCTTGCTGATTGAACAACAACCTACTCAATGCAAATAAGTAGAGTAGGATTGTCAACAAAAAGACAGTACAGTATGGCACAATTGAGACAGCAATCGAGTTCGAGACAACCGTCACCCAGTGCAACGCGCAATAATCAAATTTCCAAGAAGTTTTGTCCGAAACGCGCCCCTCATGTGTACATATTATAATGTAAGTTTTCTGTAGTTTTTTTTCAAAGGATGTGCTTTCATTTTTAGAACTTTTCTTGTTCTAGAAAATTAATCATCATTGTGACTTCTTTGTTTCTAATACCCAGTCCATGTTGCCTACATACTTTTTTATCGTCTTTTTGTTTTCTGATTTTGCTGTTGAAGTCTCCTATTATTAATAAGTTATGTTGTTCTAGGGCTTTCAACATATCTTCATAGAATTCGAATCTTGCCACTTTCGTGTTTGTGGCTGCTGTTGGAGCACTTGAATAACTTTCAGTAAAGTTAGTTTATTTATCTTGATTTTATGTAGATCACTCTGTTCGATATTACTTTTATTTCTTTTATGGGTGTGTATAGTCTTCTACTTATCAATTTATTCCTACCCACCTTCACTGGAAAACTCTTTATTTTTGTGGAAGAGGATAAGTTTCCCTTTATCTTCTGGTTTCACTTATACCGATACAAGTCCAGTTTATGTGGGTGACTTCATTTTACAGTTCCTTCTAATTTCTGTTCAGATTATATAGACCGTGTATTGTATGATGTAGTGGAGTCAGTCACTAGCAGACTGTTGTATGTATGTATTCAAAAAATGTTAACAATTGTTACATTAAAAAGTAACGTTGTAATAATGTTAATTTAACTGCTTTTTGTAACATATTACCAACGTTGTAATGTAATATGTCAACTTAAAAACTGTAACAACGTATACAATAAAAGAATAAAACGTAACTATTTTTATCTTATTGTTCGTAACTATTTATATTATCTACATTGTTGAATCTTGATTTACCAATTTTTTCAAATTGGTTCGATAGAATGGTGGTTCAGTTTGTCATACGACACGTGTACGCTTGGCTGTTCCTACTGATGTTACGGGTCCCAAAGAGGTAGCATACCTATCATTAATTTAAATTTTCACTTTCGAAAGTATTTTGAGCAAATATAAATCAATTCAAAAATAGTTACAAAACTCAAAAGGCGTCTAAATACATTATAAATTACTTCAAATTAAGTAAACATAAAATGTAACCTAAACGCCCCAAACATAATGTGCACCCAAATTTTATTACTCCACAATTATAGATAAGGTTGAGTTACGCAACAGTTTCCAAACCGAAAGCTTTAACATCTCTATTTTTTCACTTTTTTTCGACGAATTAGAGCTAAAGTATGTACGTTATAATGGGAGAAAATACAAATATTTTGTCTGGTGGACAAACGGCTGGGAGGAGATATCAAGAAAACCACCGGTTTAATTTGTGAGAAACTTTGCATATGAGGTCTTATTTATAACTAGATGAAACCAGGATATTTTTTAAAAGAAAGCTCTTCCTGGTGGACCCCCGTCCCTCATTTGCCTCCTATGCTCCATTCTAAGTCCAACCATATACGCGTTTGGCCTAGCACCTATATTGTGAGTCTGTTATATAGTGGTGGCCAATAAGTTCATGGCTATTTTGAATCCTTAGTATATAGATATAGCACAGATCCGATTCGATTTTGGAGCATAAGCTGTCAACCGAAAAGGTCAGCTAACCTACATAGATTTTCCCAGGAGACGTTGTTGGTTTTTTGCACCGTTTCTACTCAAAAATTTTGTTAGTTGTAATGTAACGCTTTGTTACACATTTTTTTTATCTGTGGAGTTCTGCACAAATTTGTTTGATACTATACTGCATACTAAAATATAAGTTACTGTAATGTTGGTACTAATAAAGTTTAACACATGTTCAATTTATTATATTTTTTTAATGTTGTTATTTACATGTTCAGATATTCGTTTCTATAAACAATGTTGATGTGATGTAGATTCAATGTTAAAATAAAATGTTAATTGTTTTAATGTTCCTTATTTAGTGGGAGTACAAGTGTTATAAGTACCAGTTACACGTTTTTAAATATCGTTGGGTTTAAATTCAAGATGGCAATTACATCTTCTGGTGGCAATTTTCAGAAAATAATTTCCAACATTTTCTTTTGGCTATTCTAATCATATAATCTTCTAACCGCAAGTTGATAACGGTCAGTGGTTTCTGAGGATACAGTCGCTTTTACTTCGCCCACAGTACATGAGTTATATTTAAAAAAGTTTCCGACGTAGGTAATGTAAGTACGAACGAGTATTATAGTCACGTTTCTTTTACCTACACAAAGTAAATTTTTAAAACAAAAGTAACAGTAAACATACACTTCCAATGCTTTTTTTGGAAAAAATATTTGGTGAGACAAACTTTCAAAACAATGTTTTCTTGTATTTTTATAAATAACATATATAATTACAAACTAATGTATTATATAAAATATGTTACACCAAAATAGTTTTTCGAAGGATATGATCGGATTCTGATTATGGGTGTCCATGGCGACCCATTTCCTTCTACACCCCACACCAATATTATATTATTTCATAAATAAGTTTGTTGCGACGAACGTGGAAAAATGAAAATAATCGTTCGAAAAATTTACAATTAGTATCAGTACATGAGGTATATAATGGTAATTGTGTATATTGCGAGTATCTGTGCAGCGATCTTTGTCTTTAGTATTTATAAGTTTTTTAATACTGTTCTTATATAAAAAGCAAAATGCAAAAACTGAAGTTAAAAGAATTGATGTTAAAACGAAAATTTTGTACGTTACTTCAGAATGTGGAATATATTAGGCACACAGCGAAAAAAAATGAACAAAAAGCGTATCCATCACAAAAAAACTAAAAAACGTTCTGGTGCTGCTATAGATATAAGCCCTATGTATTCTTTTACTGTGTGTGATAATAAATAAATGGCATAAATAAAATGTAAGTACTAAATAATTGTGGTTTCAATATGAGCAAATAGTTTTACAAATGTATAGATTATACTTTGTAACATAAAAAGTAACCGATCGATATGTCACGCGTTTTCATTACTATTTAAACCATTACTCATATTACTCTTCTGTACTTGGACTATTCAGAAAAATTACTGAACGCATTTTTAATTTTTTACCTATAATAGCTACATAAAATTCAATATAAGAATATTTAAAAAAAAAATTGTTTTAAGTTAAGTGCGCACCATTGCTAACCCAGTTATTATTGGAGCTACGAGAGTCGGTTAAATTACCAAACTAGTAGTAGTAAGAAAAATAATTAAATGTCAACTCTTTTAGATATTCAAGAAAATAATATATTTTCACTAATAGAACACCCTGTATATTTTTATTGCAAAGTTTGATTAAAAATTTAATTTTGAACAAAAAAAGTTTTAATACAAAATTACGAAAAAAATTAAAAAAAGAAGTGATTATTGACATTTTTGTATGTATTACTTAGCACTTTAGGAAAATAAAAATTAACCTAGCTATGAAATAACAATTCGGTTTGTTTATGTATCACCGGTCAATAGTAGCAATAAATGTTCTGAAATTGTTACAGTGCGTAAGCGTTATTAATTGTCATATGAGTAATTTGGATTTGAGTGTTGTGTCGAGTCGTATTTCGTGATCGTCTTCATAATCAATTTAACTGTAAGTTAATTTAAAAGTATATTTTATTTATTTAATCGTATGGTACATTTAAATATTGTATTGTGATGAAAGTGTTATGTATGGTGCTCCAGAAGATCAGTATAAACCTGTACAGTGTGGGACAAAAACCGTAATGCAATAGTGGATTGGTCGTCTTGGCAAAGCATTTACTTCAGAGTTTAGTAAAACCACTAAAACCTAAACATTAATCTTACTCACCCTCAGTATTCATGTAATAATATTAATTAAGTGTGTAATGTGATTGTGTTTTGTGAAATTGTGTTGTACATTTTTCCTAATTGTCCGGAGGGTCTTGATGACCAGGTCCGGAAACCAAATGGTGATTCTCAGAACAACATGTTTTTCTTGTTGACCATGGAGTACTGTAAGGTATAAAGTATATTATAAAATCACAATAAATAATGTCGCTGTTATGTACGGTATGCAAGTATCTTTGAAGGCAGACAAAGAATTACGTTGTGATTCCTGCAAACTCAGCCTTCAAACCACATGTTCAGGTTTTTTAAATATTAAAACACAAAATGGAGAAACTGATTTAACTATTAGATATCTATAAAAAACTGAATGCTCCAATCACCCATAAGCACTACACTAATAACGTTCTTTCAAACAATTTTCAATATTTTACTGTCGCTCACCTTAACTGCCGATCACTGAACTCCTGCTTTCAATATTTCTCAGATTTTATTGGAAATAAATGTTTTGATATCATTGCACTGACTGAAACATGGCTAAAACCAGATTTTCCGTCACACTATGTACAGTTGGAAAATTTTAATCTAATTCGAGCTGATCGTCATAACCGTGGATGAGGAGTTTGTCTCTATATTAAATCCTCCATTAAATATAAAGTGAAGAACCTTGATTTTCTATCAAATGCACGACTAGAGCAGCTTTGGTGTATAATCAACTTAAATAAAAAAAAGTCGGAATTGGAGTAATTTACAGACCTCCACACGAAACTGTTATGTAATTGCGTGAAATTGAAACTATTCTTGCTCATTTGTCAACTGAAGTTAATGATTTTATCATCCTTGGCGATCTCAACGTCAATTTTATCGGTCATTTTGTAAAAAGTGCAAGTATGATACCAATTGATCAACAAAATTACACGTTTTTTTTTTAAATTACCAAAAAGAAGAAGTACAAAACGAACTCATATTCAATGAAATAACTTTGTTCGAATTAATTGCCCTTGACAAAATAAAGTTTAATGCAGTTGGTATAGATAACTTTCTAAAAAGTGTTAAAATACGCTTTTCCATATTGCAAAAAAGCGTTGGTCCATATAATTAATCACTCTCTGAACAAGGGGCATGTTCCTATTTTATGGAAAAATACCCTTGTAACACCGTCATCCAAAGTGTCAAAAGCTACAACATTAAATAATCTCCGGCCAATTAGCATATTATCAACTGCTTAAAAATTAATTGAATACCACGTCAATTAATTAAACATATAAACGCTAACCGTATTTTACCGCAAACACAATCTGGTTTTAGGAAATTTCACAGCACAGCTACTGCACTGCTTAAAGTCACAAATGACCTGGTATGTGCCATGGATAACTCAAAATATCTTTTCTGGTACTTTTAGACTACATCAAAGCTTTTGATTGTGTTGATCACAAGTTACTATTAGCAAATTTAAAATATTACAAATGCTCACTGCAATCCAATGGTTCAAAAGCTATCTAGGGTACATAACTCAACAGATGAAATTAAATGGACAGATATCTAAAAAACTTGAAATTTCACGTGGTGTACAGCAAGGAAGTAACCTTCGACCTATTATGTTTTTCATTTTTACATCTGATATTTTGAATACGATACCTAGCAAAATCAACGTGCACCTATACGCTGACGATACACAACTATACACGTCCTGTGAAATTTTCTGTGTTAATGTATGTATAGATCAACTTAATGAAACTCTTAATTTAGTCTCAATATGGTGGAACAAAAACGGTTTACTACTAAATGCTACGAAAACAGAAGCTATATGTGTTGGGCAAAGATCAGTTCGAAACAGTGCTTTAAATAACCTGCGATCAAATATAATACTTAATAACCAAATAATCAACCTAAAAAATAGTGTAAAAAACTTAGGTGTCATCTTTGACTCTCAGTTAACATTTCAAGATTATGTTGGGAAGCAGTGCTCTGTGAGTTACTTTACTTCTCCGTATAAATTTAAACAACTTTTGCCAACAATAATAAAATGGCGATTGGTTAACAGTTTAATTTTAAGTAACTTAGACTATTGTAGTTGCGTTTATTACAGTTACTTAACAAATTTTTACAAAAATAAACTTCAAGTGCTAGAAAGAGAACATATTACCAAACATTACGTTAATAATAATATACTTAAATTGAACTACAGATTTCAGTTATAATATGAATCTTTATTATATAATCTTATTATTACAAAATTACCACGATATTTATATTCTCTGTTAATCAAACGCTTAGAGACTCATGAATGCAACCTACGGTACAAGGATAAATATTACCTACCTAGCTTCTACTTATCAAAATTTCAAAATTCATTTCAATATGTAGCGCGTAGTTTATTAAACAAGAGTCATGAATATTACACAATCACAAATTCATTAAAATGTTTTAAAGATCTGTTAAAGACTAAACTTCTTTCTGAACTGAAAACTGTTTTGTTGTAATGCTATATTGTAGTTATTGTATATTAAATCATTAATTTCATTTCTTCTTTACTAGTTGTTATATTAAAATTATTTTTTATTTACACTCAAAATTTAAATAATTTGTAAAATGTGTTAGGGTAAGATTGAAAACGGCTGTAGCCGAAATCTCACCCATTTAGATTAAGATTGTTATTTTTCATGAATTGGTGTGTATTTTATTATTGTTATTATTTTTTAATGCTATTTAATAAAGATTATTATTATTATTATCAAATATAAAAATGGTGTTTACTCATTTAGAAAAATGTGATATGTTAAAAGCGTACATAATATGCAGAAGGAACGGTACGTATAATAAGTCCAAGAATATTATAACGAGGTATATCGTAAATGCAACATCCAAACCGACGATAATTTTTGAAACTTTATAGAAAATTTAGAAGAAATAAAGAGGTTTTCAAGAAAAAAATTTATAATTGACGAAGAAACCGAAATAACTATTTAGCATATTTTCAAACACACCCAAACAATTCCACTCGAGATTTATCAAGAGAAGCAGGTTTCTCTCTAAACACCATCCACAAAACTTTAAAAAACATAAATTTGTCCTTATAAATATCAACCAGTGCAAAATTTACACGCTGATGATTTCGAAAGAAGATTGAAACATTAGTTTATTAATGCATGTCACGAAGATCCTGATTTTTGTAGATGTATTTTGTGGACGGATGAGTGCAATTTCTCCAATAGTGGCATGTTCAACAGAAAAACACAACATTATTGGAGTAATACAAATTCTTTACTTGTTCATCCTAATAGTCCACAAAATCGTTTTAGTGTAAACGTTTGGTGTGGTATTATCGGGTCTAAAATTGTAGGCCCGTTTTTTTATCATTGATTTTTAACAGGACAGCGTTATGTTGAATTTATATCGGAAATATTAGAAAATTTTCTGAATAATTTAAACCTGTTAGACCGACTACTTGTCCATTTCCAACAGGATGGTGTCCCAGCCCATAATTATCATGGTACACAGCGGTTATTGGACTGATTATTTGAAAATCGTTGGATAAGTACAAACGGGCCAGTTCGATGGCCTCCACGGTCACCAGACATGACACCGTTGGACTTGTTTTTATGGGGGCACGTGTCTACAAGTCACATTATGAAACGCAGCGTTTATGTATGTTGAGCAAGAGGGAAATGTTTTTAAATAATTGCTGTAATTATTATAGTATAAACTTATAACTTTTGTTATGTTTTTAATTACACTGCAGTAAAATATACAAGGTGTTCCATTAAAAAGTATTTTCTTGAATATCTAAAAGAGTTGACATTCAATTATTTTTTCTGAATTAGTTGCTTGCAGAAAACTTAGTAAAAGCAAAAACTTGTCAGCGCGTGTAAACATATAAGAGTGAAGTACCGAAAAACCTTATACCCAGAGATCAAAAAACCATGTTCAGAGTATTTTCAAAGAATAACTCACGTTTGGCGCATCCTACTGGTAAAATATTTCTCAAAAATAAAGCTAAGTCAATTTCCTACAAATTTTGTCTTACAAGTTTTTGTGTCAATTTGTATTGTTGAAATAATTTTTTTTTAAATCAAGTTCATAATTGGAAATTGAACTTCTAATTAATTCTTTTAAATGCTGGTTTGTCGACTGTGTCCAAAACCTCGATTTAATGAATTTAATTGAATTTTGACATGAAATTGAAATTGACTTGATTATTAATTGAAGAATTCTACTGATTATAGTTTTTTAGTTCGTAACTCAGATTTCTCAGGATTCTGAGATGTAAACTCTTATTGACCTTAGACTTACAAATTACATTCTATTTTACATTTTTTTGTTGCATACTTTCGCTTTTGTTTATTTTCAAAGTGTCATCTGTATACAACAGTAAAAATTTATAAATTATAAACAAAATTAAATTAACAAGAGATGTGAGTTTACAATTGACTTTCTTTGCAGTCTTCTTAGTGCTGAAGCTTACATCCTAACTGTCTGCGCTTGTGTATAATGTGGTCGAGACAAGTTATCGCAAAAGTTATGTTGCGGCATTGTCACGGTATAAATTTTTGCAAAACAATTGCAAATCATTTAAGAAATAAAAATATGTAGTATTTTTTTAAGTATAAGTTGAACCACAATAAACCTCTTGAAGAACCTCAATCGGCTCGCGAGCCGCCACGGCCACCGTTGCTATATAGTAAGCATCTGGCCGCGGCCGTAAATCAGAATCGGCACAACAACACTCATAGCGAACATATTCTCAGTTCAACATTGGTGTGGAAATATAAATAATCCTGTGGAGTGGGGATGACAACATCAAAATATTGGCCTTACGCCGATTCCTACATCTTAGAAACCAGCACCAGATGTGTTATTGAAAATGATTTCCTGCAAATGTAAAAAGAATGTTGGTCGATTTGCAGTTGCCAAAAATCTGGTCTTAATTGTTCGATTATTTGTGCATATTGCGATGGATCGTCGTGCGAGAAAAAAAATTGCATGACGAAGACGATTTTGTGGATTTCAGTAATCCATATGATGCTCTATCCTCATCTACGTTTAATTAATATTCTAATATTATTTATTAATGATGCAAGTACTTTTTATTGTATTTATACATGATATTATGTAGGTATTAAAACATTTATTTTTCTATTTATTAATTAACTACTAAAGGATATTTAATACGATTCTTGTACGTACTCAGTCAAAGTATACTTTTTTACTGCGCTCTACCGTCGAAAATATATATTGCGCACAAAGTTGTAAGACAAAATTTATAGAAAATTGACTTAGCTTTATTATTGAAAATAACAATTCTTGCCTTCGGATGCAGCAAATGCGAGATATTTTAAAAACACTCTAAAAAGTGTGTTTTTTTGCTGTTTTCTTAATGTGGTGGCTCTAGCAGCAAAAATAGAAGGTGGCAAAACATTAACTACAGTTCAGGACACGCAATGCTATTATCCTATCAAATATAAAAACGTCTGCATTTGTTGCGATCATAATATAAACTTAACTTTTTTTACATTAACAACTTTTATTTTTTTTCAGGTCAGTCTACTTCCAACCCTACCAAATCTATTTGATCCAGTCAACCAATTCGATACACCTTGCTTATTATTTTAATACTCTTCTTATAATGAGCTTTTATGATTTGTATTTTATAAATATTATTTTTTATTTTTAATGTTCGTTATTTTTTTTTATACCTTCGATTTTTTTAGTATTGTCCTAGTAACCCGCACTTGCTAAATTCATTAACGTGTAAAATTAAGCATCATGCCACAATTCAACTATCTTAATCTACACTACTTACATTTTATTTAAAATATAAGATTGTTGCTGATGTATAAAAATTATAATCTCAACCTCTCTTCTAATTTTATAAAAAAAATAACTTTATGTGCTATACTCATTTTATTAATTAAATTACTTTTTAATGCATGTTATTTTTGTTATAAAATACCTTCAGTATTTATTTTGCATACTAACATAATTTTTTTTTAATTTTAAAGTAATTTACTATCGATAGTAATTGATGTAATGATGGAATAAATTTTTCTTTACTCTGTGTAGTAGTTTTTCTCTTCTATTACGCCGGTTATTAGGTGTTTCTGCGTTTCCTTTAACTTCTTATCTAGGTCTGCGTTTTTTTTTTAACTTTGATTGCAGGTGTTTATTCACACAGTCGTTTATGAATCTACCGCTTTTTTTCGATTTGCCTGTGTCGTTGGTTGGAGTTGTCACGTATATTTAATCTTCCTGTTCTTTGATATCACCAACCTTTCATTCCTCTCAATTTGCTGTCAGTTTGTCCGTTGTAATTGTTTTCCTTATTTATTAAGTTTTTCCATTTTCTTCGATTTATTTGTATTGTTAGGCAAAATTTTTGTGTTTATTTTCAGTTTGTTTCTTCTAATTGGTTTTCATCATTTTTCCCTAATCTGTTTTTGTGGGGTAACAGCTGTTCCTACGTTTTTTCCCTTTCTTTTCTATATCTTTCTTCACACCAATTTTGTTGCTGATTATTTTGTTTTGTTTTCCTTTAGAATCGATTAATTAATTTATTATTATTGTTTAAAATATATTTTCATAAATTTCATAATTTCTTCATTCCATCACTTTTGTCTACCGTCTCCAACACACTTGGAACTATTCCCTCTTTGTATGGCAATGCTAATATGTTGCCGTTGATTTTTTTTGCTTGAGGTACACCAGATTTGTTTTTGATTATATTACCAAGATCGGTCACTAATGTTTTCGCACCTGAACCCCATGTTCCAAAAGTTTTATCAACTATTATCCAAATGAGTAGGTGCTACAGTGTCCACACAGTGACATCTCATACCTAACGAACATCATTTCGATGTAAACCGCATTGTTTTAATATTCAAGGAAAATCTGCTAATGCAAAAGCACGTTTTAAAATAGAGTCATAATAGAGTTATGACGAGAAAATCTACCAGAACTTTTCTGACAAGAAAGACCATGATAACCAAACCGATCAATAAGAGCTCCACAGACACAGGTATGGGGTTTGCAAATCTCTGAGCCAATTCGTAGGAATACAGAAATTTGTAGGACGTGTTTGTGCAAAAGGGTTCCTAGTTGGGTAGAGAGTATCTAACTATGCAGATGTTTCATGTTTGGATACGGCAAGTAGAATGGCTTTATATGGACAAAAAATGTTAGTGTTTTTTCTTCATGAGTGGAAAATCTCAGTTTTTCTGGAAAGTTGGTTTATCGGGAATGTTTAAATCATGATGTTATGTTCTTCAGAGTTAAAAGCTTCTTTCTTGTATTGGACTTTAAAGTCTGTCATAGACGGATTCAGAATAGTTTCGATGAGATGCGAAGAAAAATCCGATATGGAACGAATTCCCAAGCCATACAAAGAAATAAGTAATTATGCCAAGATAACGGACGAAGATTAATGTTTAACAGAATTTCTAAAACTGTTTTTGATTTTGATGTTCGCACACATCCTTTATTTCCCGAAAAGGCAACATCTTAAATAAATGTTAAGAGATTCAAATGCTTCTAAAATCGTTAACGTTTTTTTCTTAGTTACCAATTAACTTTCCTCCATATAAAAAAATGTCACTTTGTTTACTTTTTCAGATAACATCAAATTGCATAAATTGGTAATTTGGGGCAGTAATTCTTGCCTTGCTTTCCCAGCTGATTTTCCAATCGCTTTCAGCATTTTGTAGAATTACGTATGTTTATCTATAGTTTCGTTTCAAATATTAGGTGTTCTCTTTACCGTGTATGTTAAGGAAATATCTTGTGTGGTTGATTTTGAAGAAATATGTAAAATACAAAGGAAAATAATAAAAAGATCTTCGCATGTTATAAAACTGTTCTAAAAATGCAAAATTTAATGACTGAAACTAATTTAGTTGCTACAGATATTCTTGCTTCTCTTGGTATACCTACGGTTCAAAACTTCTGCATTGGATTTTAGTTTAGAAATGTTTTCTTGGAAATCGGTAGTTGCATCTACTTCTATGTTAACGACACTTATTGCTGGCTGACAGCAAGACATAAGAATTTTAAGACCAGTTTGATTTTTAAAAAGAGTAGAATTCTCACACAATCGACACTGGGATTTTGAAAAAAATCAGGACCCTTTCTGTACAAGAAGATTTCTTCGATTCTTCGGTTAAAATTATGGAGGGATTAGCGGCCCAGCAAACACAGTTGTAACGGCCATAAGCTGCTTACTGGGTGGCAATGCTGGACTTATGATGGCAACTGCAATCCGTCAACGGATCGCTTACTTCTTTATTCATGACGCGGTGCGGAATATCATTAGCATAACGTAATCCGTTATGTTATGGTGTAATTCCGGCTTTCCAAGCAAGTTATGGTATATACAGGCTAAAGTTGGTGTCAAATCGGTTGGTAACTGTGGTATTAGAAATTATTCTAAGAAATTATCATTAACAAATTATTTTATTTATGGCGGTAGTAATCGTTAGTGCAAGTGTAAAACAAGAAAGAAAATGAGCAAGAGTCACGTTTAGAAGTCTCGTGAATTTAGGTAATAACTGATAAATATATTAACTCTCCTTACTTAATTTTCCAGAGAATACCCGTCAGCTGTGTTTAACCTATAGTTACAAAAACCTATGATTTTTTAAGTTGGTTATTCATATTTCGATTTTATATGTAGTCATATAGGATGGAAATGTAACATATTAGATACCATTCCGATACCTGTCAGATTATGAAACAGTACCGACAAATACGTATGGCCAGACACGGCCGGCATAAGACGGCCGCAGTGTGTCTGATGAAAACTGCCAACATTACGGCAGGTGAATATATTAAGGCCGGACCATAACAGTATTTACCGGCAAGGCGTCTAACGGCCATCTAGCGGCCCCAACAATTTTTGTTTGTTGGGAGGGCACGTTATCATTTGCGGGTTAAAGATTTTCTAACGTGAATCCGCTTTTATGGATATTTAAACCACGTCTATTTTTTTTTTTTGACAAATATTGCATAAAATGACATTTTTGTTAATTTCATTTTCTTTTTACACTAAAATGTATAAATTTTGCCTTGACGTACCTCTCTAGTACAATCTTGAGTAGACATCTTTCATGTCGCTGTGAATTTTCTCATTCTACCATCTGTTGAGTATTTGAGTGGCAGATACCATCATCGTCTGATGAAGAGAGATCTGACTGTGATATGACCAGGGTCGACTTTATTTATTTATTTATTATTTATTTATTTGCAAAATAATTAATTTAAACTATAAAAAGTGAAGAAACTTATTGTTGCATAACTTCATATCATACCAACTATACAAAATCGCTATTTCTATTTATATTATATTTTATATTTGTTTTATATGAGTCTGTTTACTTCAAGGAAAATTCGCTTGTCCCGATTTGAACGAGCACGAGTGTACTTCTATTGGACGTAGGTAATCTATGACACATTCATTAATCTGCTGTTCAAAATTACAACGATTTTGTTATATGGACTGCATATTTCATAAATGAGTTTTATTTATATTTTGGATTAGTTCAGTTTAATTTCATTATTCCATTTTGTTGAGGTAGATTTTCTTATATCATTTTATTTTGTGTTTTAATAAGGGAAAGAACTTACTCGTTAATACACTATAAAGTGTATAAAGAGACAAGGTTGCTGAATAAAAGAGTACGTTTTAACAAATGATGCAATTGAATTTGAAAACCATCATTTATTAACTTTATAGTTTACGTAACACTGACGTCTATCCTAACTATTCGTTTCTTTCTAGTAACTGTAATCTGATAGTAACCAAAACTGTAATTCTTGTTAGTCTGTCAATAATATTTGTGGTTGTATTGTGGTAGTTCACGAAAAATAGCCTAATGAAAATAGTTGAAATAATACGTAATTGTGACAGACTGTTAAGTGATTGCTAGAGAAGTAGACTTATGGTTGTGATCTACTTAGAAATGTAGAATTTCTTAATTAAATTTAATTTTATTTTTTTAATGAATAGCGAACGTGTTATGATTCCATGACTGTTCGTTATTCTATAGTTGTTATTAATATAATTACGTACTAATCTTTGTGGATAAGAAGGATCAACATTCTAAAATAATAACATTAATGAATTAGTCATTAATTAGTTAAAAATGTGGATGCCTACACACATTACAAGTTACAGGTGTGTCGTCCTTATCTTTGTTTTTTCCAATTTCATATAATGTGTTGTAGTTCAAAGAGCGGCCGATCTTTTAACAAAAGGCAAAAACAACACCAACGATTGTTTTAGTTACAATCGCTTTGGGTAAAACTAAATACCAAACCTCTGTGAAAGAAAAGTCAGAATCTTCTGTTGAATGGCATGAGGAATGTGAATTGTAAGTTTGTTCCTATCGTTTAAATAGTTTGCTTTAATTTAGTTTTAGAGCTATTCCCGATCAGGGTAATACAGCTGTGATTGTTCTTACTGCGCTGCATAGAAACTTTTGGGGGTTGATGAATTCCTCGGGAGGGTTGAGATTCCTCTTACCGAATTAGATGTTTATGAGAGGCCCAAAAATCGATGGTATACTTTACAAAGCAAACCAGGTATTTATTTTAATTTTTGACTGTTGCGATTATGAGCTTGTTTATGTTAGAAAGCTAATAGCTAATTTTTGCGTCATTTTCAATGACCCAATTCTTTCATGTCTTTATGTGAATGTAAGACCCATTATAATTTAAATGCTATGCAGAAATTGTTCCATTTTTTGACAGGTAACCTGTTGCAGGACTAGTACTTTGGTAGTTTCATCAGTGGATGCATGAATGCTTATATACTAGGTCGGTTTCACCTTGCAATTCATTATTTATTAAACAAATTAATTCAAATTAAAAAAGCAACATTGGTTATGTTTAAAAATATTCCAATTACATCGACACCGTGTGTTTCAAGCATTAAAGCTGTAGCAGATAGCGCTATGCACTTTAAAATGCACAATCGTTACAATTAACTGTTGGCATTTTTCTTAGTTTATACTATTCATACGTGTCCAATGTTTTACGAGATATTGGTCTGTCACACACATTTGACCTCACATACAGGATGTTTCTCCATTACACAGGGTGTATCATAATGAATTGGAAATATTTCAACTAAGCTAACTGAACTAACCCAAATTACTTAGATAAAATGCTGCTTACTGAGTTACAGGATGTTTTTATTTGAAAATAAAAAAAAACTATTTGACCAGTACTTTCAAATTGTTTGACATATCATTGTCATATTTGGTAGGAAGGGTTATTGGCAGGGGCGGCTTAAGGTAAAATTTTCAGCCGAACGAAACGGTAATTTGGCGCCCACCTTTCCCTTAAAAACAAAATCACTAAAGTGAACAATAATTTGAAAAAAAACAATGAAATCATAACATTTTATTAGCGTACACTAGCACAAATAACAATACATCGCAAAATTATTATCTACAAAAAGATTTGCGAGCTTTTTATCGGCAAAATCTTTAATAAATGTGTCAACATTTATTTCGTGTATAATAGTTCATGTTCTATTGACATCATAGCTAATCCGACCAGTCGTTCTTGTGAAATCGTTGATCTCAGGTAGTTCTTGATCAATTTTAGTTTCGAAAATGGTTCTTTCTGCTGATGCAACACTAACCGGAAGTGTGAGTGCAATTCACAGAGCTACGAATACATTGGGAAAGTTATCACTCACACTATTGGTTGTAATGTAAGATAAGATTTCTCTTGGTCCACGCCCACTAGCCTCAGGCAATAAAGAAAAAGAGCACCAACAATTCTTGGTAAAGTTGGCAGCTTACCTTCTATGCCAGGGTGGTCTTTGTCTGTTAGTGCTAACTGTAAATTAGAGCAGTGTTTTGATAAGGTATTTTTATTTTTAGATTCTATGTCATCATACATTAATCCAAAAATATTATTGTGACTGTTAAGTTGGGAAAAACGTTCTTCCAATGAAGTGATGGCACAGTCTAGTTCGTAAAAATAAAACTACTTCTAAAAGCCATTTTGGGTCTGAACTTATTATTATTACTATTTGCACTTACCTGAGACGAATTAGATACCAATGATGACGTGTTTGTCGAGGTATGAGGGATGGTGCTTCCACTAAACATGAACTTTTTATTTCACTCGCTTGTTTTCTACTTCAGCAGCTTTTGTGGCTTTCGTTTTCGATAAAATGAACCAGAGTGCTTTTTATGTCAGACATATTTGCCAAAACGTCAAAAATCGGGTGTTGATATAAATAAAATCACAATTCCTATAGCCTGAAGGGTGCTGAAGTAGTGCGAACTGTAGCTAAGTCGTCACAATACTGAAGACTGACACTGTAATAACCAATAACGCTTTTTGGCTTACTTGTGCAACGAGACAGACGAGCCTATTCTCAATGCGTAGGGAGGACGGTAGTGAAGTAAGCTCGTTTCGCGGTGGCGGGGGTGAGGCATATATTGTAATAGAAATCTGGGTTTGATGACAGTTTCCATTCATTTTTAGATTTGTTTCAAATCGTATGGTATCGTAAACAGCGAAAATGTGGTTGTATTGAAATTTAACTTACAATATCGAATTAAACCAGTGAAGATAGGTATAGGGAATCTAATAGACGTTTGATAGGTTGTAACTTACGCTCTACCGCATAGTATGTTATTCACGCTGTAATAAACAAATTATTTTTCACGTTTGATTTTAAGAATTTTTCACCACGCGCTTCTGTTACAGAATGGGAAGAAATAATCCCTAGAACTATGTTGCAAACTTAATACGCGGTATGCCGCGTAAGAATGCAAGTAGTAATTCAAGCTAGAGGCGGCAATACAAGAATACTAAAACGCATTTTTTGACGAAGTTTATAGATTGTTGTATTTGAAAATTTAACAGTTTGTTGCCATTTTGATAATTTATAATGCTTAGTCATTGCTGGTATGTTATCGTTTATATTTTTTCAGAAACTAATAATTATATGTATGGTATCTTTGATGTTCAAAAGTAATGTTATATAAAAATAAATGGATGTTGCGATGAATTTGTATTTGCGGAGTGGTACTAACAAAAAAACATAATGTTATTGATTGAAATTTAATTGAAATGTAATATGTAAATGCATTCGACATTTAAAAACAATGTGGTAGTGAAAAAGAACCATTTCGTTTTTAAATGTTGAATGCAATTGATTCAATAAATTAAATTATGTTTTTGTTAGTACCTTCCCGGTACCACCACTTTCTGTACTATGACAATGATACGTCAGTTTTAAAGTACTGTGTACAAATAGGTTTGCTAAATTTTCAAATGAAACACCTTGTACTCAGTAAGCAGCCACATTTTATCTAAGTAATTTGGGTTGAAGACATAAGTAACACACAAATTGGTTAGGTACGGATTAGGAAGTGTTTGGCGTAAGTGAATTGATGCAAAAGGTGTCTAGATGTAAATCAAGATCTTTATGTGTGTTTTATACACTTTGCAAGGCTTTTGATCAAGTCCGGCAGAAAACCTATATGAAATTCTCAAAGTAAAAATATTGACAGTCGAGACATAAACGTAATATCTAAATTGTGCGGAACCAAACCAAAAGTTAAGGTTGAGAATGAACTTGCCAATGAGGATTAAGATATTCCGAGAGGTTCGCCAGGATTTTCTTGTCTCTCCGCTTTTGTTTAATGTGTATAGCAGCCATGTATCAAGAAGCTGTAATGGAACAAAATGTTGGAAGTTAGTGGCAGATAATTAACACTTACAGCGCTTGCCCGAAAACGTAAATATCTATACTAATGATTACGGTCTAAAACAAAATCTTAAAAGGTAAGTTAATGGTAGTTCCAAATAAAGCTAACATCCACGCTAATTTGATAATCTGTAATACACAAATTGAAAGTGTCACGTCATACAAATATCTAGGAGCATGGATTACTGAAACGAACGAACAAACTAGAGAAATTAAAGCAAAAATAGAAATAGTCAGACAGTCGTTTATTAAATGAAAAAATTCCTATGCTGCGAGACATTAATTTAAATCTGAGAATGCAGATGTTGTTATTTTCTCCGCGGCATGGAGGCATGGAAAACAGAAAAACCTCTAATATCATGGACGGAGAAAGTGACAAATAGAGATGTACACTCATGAAATTTAAAACTTGGACACCACAATTTCTGTAAACAAAAGTTTGCACATTGTGAAGCGGGCTTAAGGGTATCATTTACAATTCTAACAGCAGGTAGTCTCAGCAGGGGTTATCTTATAGAAGGACTGTAGAATGAATCATTACACTAAGCACGTTTTAGAAAATAGGTAATTTACGTTGCTTACTTAATTTTTTTCTTTAAAGAATATATTTGAAGGTATCTCTAAATTAAACACCACAGCTCGATTAATTATCGGCAATCAAAATTTGGTTTAGGAAATGTTTACAAAATAAAATTAGAAATAATTTTGATTTAAAAAACGATCTACAAGCAATAACTTTTAAAATTAAATCAAAAACTAAACATGGTTATTTGGGTTGACTGATTATTACTTATTTTTAAATAAATCCTAACCTACTAATTATTGTAAGTTATTAAAAAAATCATTAAACTCTCTATTCATAATATTTAGTCCTTACAAAATGTATATTTTATGACGTTTAATTTTTTTCTGTAGTTAATATAAAAAGTGAAAATAAAAAACTAAGGCAATTCTTATGTCAACGTATATATTTAGTTTTTTGACAAGAATTTATTACATAATTATAATTAAGATACCAAGTTATAGTTTAAAATTAAATGAAAACTTTTTTTGTGTGACCTCCATTATTATTGATACATTCTTGGAGGCGTCTGCTCATTGACGTTATCAAGGTATCAATATAATTAATATTAATCGTTTCCCATGCGGTATCAATGGCTGCAATTAGTGCATTACGGTTTACTGGTATAAAATTTGGCCCTTGTTGTCTTAGGATCGATAAGTTAAAATCTGGGCTTTTTGCTGGCCAGGGTAACAGCTCCAAGTTATTTGCTTGTATCCAGTTGCGCACCCAACCTGCGAAGTATAGGTCATCATATCCCGATAGTTAATTATCGAATGTTCCAAGAAAATATGTGTAAATAGTAAATGGAATCTACTAACGTAACGTTAAGTCGTGAAATTATAGTTACATAACTCTCCTTTCATAAGATATAGTTCATATTAATATGCCCCATTGTAAAGCTTCGTACACACCTGAACAACAAACCGAGGAACAAACAGAACAACGAACCGAACGGCAATCGGAACATTAATTTGGACGGTGCTACGTACGAATTTTAGGAACAGATTCGCAAGTCACCGAGTTGTTCCACGAACGGTTTGCTGGCGTTCCCGCAACTTGTCGGTTTTTCTCCGACATCAAAGAAAATGCGCGCGAATGCGTTTGCAGGTTTGGACGAATCTAAACAAAACGGCGAACAAACTTATGCGGGAGAATTAAATTATTTATGTTTTGTCCTCCCTTTTGTGGGTTTGTTGTGTTTTTAGGTAATATTATGGAGTTGACAGAAGAAAAATGTTTTAAATTAATCAGATGTTTAAGAATGCAAGAAAAAATGATGTCCCTATTAGCATCATTTGGGCGGGAAATTTCAAAATAAAAAAAAGCAGAAGTAAATTATAATTTTTACTCTTCTTTGTGCGTAAAAATTTGGTTGGCACTATCTTCTTGTTTTCCGCAATTTTCTCTTCTCAATAATAAATATATATGAACTGAAAACTACTGAAAATAATTATGGGAACAGCACAAACGTTCCGTTTTGTTGCTCGGATTGTGGAAATCATAAAAAGAGATCGTTTGTCGTTCTGTTGACTTTCGGTTCGTTGTTATGTTTGTTGCTCGGTTTGTTGTTCAGGTGTGTACGAAGCTTTACAACTTAAGCACCATTTTTTGGCGAATAAAGATTAGTTTGTGATTTAATATTAGAAACACAAATTCATATCATATCAAATTTATGACAACTTAAAATCAAGAACGTGTATGATATATTGTGTAAGAAATTATTAAGGAAAAACGCAATTGCAGTGTAAATATTTATAATTAGATATTTGCGAAAGTTTATAAGTCCTCTATTGTAATCTTAATACTTAAAAGAAAATCCTGTCCATTAGCATTATAAGGAAATGGCTTTTATTTTATGAATAAGTTTCAATAACAATAGAATATCCTTGCTTGTTTAATTTACTTCCTTTGAGTCATATTGAACTCTAAGGGTTGTTACATTGGTCATTAGAACTAGCATCAAACCAATAAACAATTACCTACTGTTTGAGAAGGGGTAGTGTGAACCAATAAATAAAGTAAGAAATGTAAATTCCATTTTAGTTTAAAATTTCAAGTGTTGTGAAAATGCCACCTCATCTCGGTGCTGATTTGAAAGCGCGGATTGTTTCGGAATTAGCGGCGGGCCGTAGCGTGCGTGAAATTTCACGTATGTTAGATATACCAAAAGCACCGTAGGGCATTACCGAGTAAAATGGAATCTTGAACACACTTTGGAAAGAGCCATCGGAAGTGGTAGACCTAAAGTACTACACGTGCTCAAGATCTCGAGTTGTTTCATTACGTAACAGAACAACCATTTGTTACATACTCCAGGGCTATAGCAGATACACATTTTCCCGAGAAGATGCCGTATAACTGCACAAGAAAGATTAAAGGAGATGGGAATAAAAGTATTATAATGCTGCTGCGAAAGAAGTTCTCAGTGACGAAAATATGAGACGTCGTCTGGAATTTGCAAGGCGATATGTGAACGAACCTTTGGAATTTTGGAATCGAGTGATTTTAGCGACGAAAAAACGTTCAATAGCCGCAACGATGGACCACTAAAAGTTTTTAGAATGGAAGGAACTCGTTACGAAAATAATCACATATGTCCCTAAAAAACGAAGTGGTTATTTTTCTGTGAATGTGGGGTTGGAGTTAGCGCGCGGGGTCCAGGAGTTTGTTGGGTTATCGATGGACGTCTTGATTCTGCTGCGTATTTAGATATTTTGGAAACTATTATGAAACCTTCAGTCGAAGTGTTTTATGCAGACGAAGATTATATTTTTCCAACAAGTAAGTAATTCTTATTTCACTATACTTTCTCCAAAAAATAGTTCGGGATCTGTTGAATTAACATTTTCATAATGTATTTTTGTTGTTAAAGGACAACGCCCCTATTCATACTTCGCGGGTTGTGCGCAATTGGATATGAGAAAATAACTTGGAGCTGTTACCCTGGCCAGCAAAAAACCCAGATTTTAACATTATCGAAAATGTTTGGGCTCGAATACTTGCTGTTATCCGAAGACAACAAGGGCCAAATTTTATACTAGTAAACCGTAATGCACTAATTGCAGCCATTGATACCCCATGGGAAACGATTAATATTAATTATATTGATACCTTGATAAGCGTCAATGAGCAGACGCGCCTCAAGAATGTATCAATAATAAGGAGGTCACACCCATTATTGATTTCTTATATTTATTTATATAGTAATACCTTTATTTAAAAAAAAGTTTTCATTTAATTTTAAACTATAACTTGGTATCTTAATTATAATTATGTAATAAATTCTTGTCAAAAAAACTAAATATATACGTTGACAATAAGAATTGTCTTAGTTTTTGTTTTCGCTTTTTATATTAACTACAGAAAAAAAAATTAAACGTCATAACATATACATTTTTGTAAGGACTAAATATTATGAATAGAGAGTTTAATGATTTTTTTAATAACTTACAATAATTAGTAGGTTAGATTTATTTAAAAATAAGTAATAATCAGTCAACCCAAATAACCATGTTTAGTTTTTTGATTTAATTTAAAAGTTATTGCTTGTAGACGTTTTTAAATCAAAATTATTTCTAATTTTATTTTGTAAACATTTCCTAAACAAAATTTTGATTCGATAATTAATCGAGCTATGGTGTTTAATTAGCGATACCTTCAAATATATTCTTTAAAGAAAAAAATTAAGTAAGCAACGTAAATTACCTATTTTCTAAAACGTTAGCTTAGTGTAATGATTCATTCTACAGTCCTTCTATAAGATAACCCCGTGCTGAGACTACCTGCTGTTAGAATTGTAAATGATACCCTTAAGCCCGCTTCAGAATGTGCAAACTTTTGTTTACAGAAATTGTGGTGTCCAAGTTTTAAATTTCATGAGTGTACTGCTTAAAATGGAAAAATAATGTGAAATATTAAAAACTATAAAAGAAGAAAAAAAATTCGAATATCTGGATCACATAATGGGGGGAAAAATACTTTCAAAGTCAAGGAAAAAGAAGTGCAGGACGCAGAAGAATTTCCTTATTGCGAAATCTGAGGGAATGGTACAGTTTCAGTTCAGGGGAGCTGTCCAGAGCTACTTGCTATCAACAAGGTAAAAATTACAATGATGATTTCCAACCTCCGATAGGAGACGGAACTGAAAGAAGAATTTGGGTTAAATCTTAATATTTTGAGCTCACCTTTCTACAGTTAAAATATTTCCAATTGATTATGAAACACCCTGTATACATCATAATTATTACAGACCATGTACATCTAAATTAATATAGGTGATTGTGTGTCTGTTTCTATATTTGTTACTTATGGCTGCGCAGTTTGTAACATAAACAAAGTTTGCCAAGCTGCACATCAGTTCTTAATTATTGAATTGCGTTTTTCAGTTTTTCATTGGGTCAACATCTCGCTGGACGATATTCTTATACATATCTTCGCAGTGCTCTCTTCGTGACCAGGACTCTTCTGGATTTTCTGAGTGTTGGCCTCGATTTAATGAGCTACATTGTTCCAAGTATGAGTTACTACCTAGCGTTTGTAGGAACGTATTTTTTTTGTATTTGTCTGCTTTACACTCTATATCCACATCTTCTTTGTGTAATGCTCTTTCTAGCTCTACTGCCTCATTCACATAAAGAACGTTTGGAAAATTTTACATAAAACTTTAGAATTTAATTTTTCTTGCTACCTAGACGTTGACGATATTTCTTAACCTCCCCTTTTACTTTTATGTGATTCATTGTGAATAATTGACTGAAAACACCCATAACACCCTTTCATAGTTGATGGGTATGCATTTCACCCCGCTTAACAATGTACGATACTCTGCAAAGGATGACGTTTGATCTTCACCGTTCCAAATCGAGCTATTTGTCGAACTTTCCAGAGTTACCGTTCTAGAGGTCTCGTCCCATATATAATGTTGATGTAACTTGGTTGTTTTTCACACTTACACTTTGTTGTTCACACGCTATAATTACTAATTAACGCGTGGTATAACTTCAATGGTCAGTACCATTCTGTCTACCGCACTTTACGTACGATTTTTTAAATAATCATGTGCTCACATGTACCAGGCGATTTAAAAAACGATCACATACAAACTATATCGTTACATAAAGCTTCCGCTCCGTACGTCGTGTTGGTGGGGTCGCTATTTTCACCCTTCGAGCACGGCGTTTTAACTTTTTCATCAACCACTTGGTATGGTTTTGCAAACCGTTAGACTAGTTTTTCTTTTCTGCTGCGGTTCCGTTTAAATAAAGAATGTTAGGCTTTTCTTTCTCTGAGTTGCATCCCCCATAGGCGATTGTTTTTCATCGTTTTTCATTTTCAACAAATAACCGCTAAAATAATTACAGTCTAGTAAATGTGACCTGATATATCGATCGGTATGCGCAGTGACAAAAATCAGACCCGTACTGAGGAGCTCATTTCTGCTTCTTGTCTTGGAGAGTGCATCTCGTGGTAGTACTTTCTGTGTAACAGTTCTTTGAGTTTAACGTGTTCGGAACACATTTAAATTTTTTTTTAATTTTTTTAATTTTTAATTTTAAAATGGATGAAAATCAGTTGCAATGTAAATTAGGTATTGCGATATAAAATTATATTATAAAAATTCATCTAATCATCGGCTATGTTTGATAGTTTTTTTCGTCATACCATTTATTTATATAGACTTTCGCATTAAATTTCCAGTTACTTGAATTCATGATGGAAAGCATTTGCCCTTAAGTTTGTTGTTTCATTTACCAGAAGAAACAATAAACAATGTTAGTATGGTTTTACTCCACATTTTTATGAATAAGACGGTTTCAACAACCCTTTTTTGACTACTTTCCAACGTTAAAAATAAAAAATATATTTTTCTGGAGGCCGGCCGTCCGTCCGTATGTGCCAAGAAAATCACCGCTCCGATTGTTTTATGAAAATGGCGTACGGGTCTTATTTATAATACCGCAGATCTGATTAGAAGTTTGGGCATAACCTACATAGATTTTTCCCTATTTGAAATATTTACAAAAATATTCATTTATACATTTTGCTTTTAAAATATTTTTTGATCCGATAAGTAATTCCTTATTGACATATAACAATCACGTGACAGTAATTGTTTTTTAACAATATCTTCAAGAGTATTGGTTATACAAAAAAAGTTATATTGTCTATAACTTTTATTTGAACTATTTTCTTTTTCTAGCAAAATTTTGTAATTTGCAACGCACTATCTCTATACGCAGTTAACAAAATGTTTTATGTTAGTATCGGAACGAAGTTTTATTGTTTGGTATATTTCAGTAATGTTGCAGGAAAGGAAGGCAAATGCAAGGAAAGGGAAAGTTAGAAGTTAAGATAGACTTCATTGTGAAATCTGGTAGTTTAACTGATTTAAACAAGAAGGAAAAGCACAAGTCGTCAATGGGGCATCTATCACACTTAGCTCAATCTGTCGGAGGCAGCCTGCTGAGCATCAGTAGCATAGACAAACGTAAAGGAATTAAAGTCTCGCGAAAACGCTCGGAACGAAGATGCACATCAAAAGCAAAAGAAAAGATTTGGATGTCGACGATGCCTCTTCTATTGGTAGCGTAGGAAGTTTGCAGCGACGTAACGGCAATTTTAACTTAAACTATAAAGTAAACAAACTAGAAGATGCCGATCCTGGCGTAGTCAGCGAAGACGACGACGATTTTTCGGTAAAGTATTGAATTTCATTAAATTCCTACTAAAATTGACGGTTTTAGTTTGACGATTTATCCCATAAAAGTTCGGGCAGTTCGTTGAATCATGCAGGACATCACCAGTCTGGAACATCAGCTAGTTCACCAGTGACGTCGGTAGAAAATTTAGGCGGCGGAGAAATTGCGAGGAAAAACTCTGCCGGACATATAACGCCACTAAAACCACCGAGAGGCGACCAAAAATACCAAGACGAATGGGAAATAAACCTTTTTGGAAAGCAATCCAAAAGTACGTTGTTTTTTTTAAGAAGCCGAAGATTAACAGCGTCCAATTTTTAGATTTGTTGAAGCCAAATAGTAGCGAGTCTTTAAATAAAAACACTTGGGAGTCGCCGAAGCTTGGAAGCGCAGATTGAGGAAGATGAAGCAACTGAGTCTCCCGGACGAAGTCGGCCAAACCAGAACGATGAATCCCCCCCACTTCACACTAATTCTCAATTTTACCTAAAAAGAAGAGAAGGAAAGCATGTTATCTAAGTTTAAGAAATTAAGGAAAGGTAACTATTGAATAATGGTGCACTAAAGCATGCTTCATTTTATATGCTTAAAAATAACTGCTATCGGAAAACTTAATTGTGCGGTGGCTGGAGTTTATGAAAGGCGGGAATTCTTTTTTGAAATCGGGATTTGGTGTAATATTCTTTACTGTCATATCAGAAAAGAAAAAATGTTATGACAGCTGCCTAAACATGTATCTTAGTATTCCAACAATTAAAAAAATAAATTTTCCACGAATTTTCCATCATCAGCTCTTCTGGTCTTATATACCAATGGTTTTAAAATATTTCTATTGCTTTCCTCCATTTTATTCTATCTTTAGCTACGTCTTTCCATTCCTCTACGCACAAGTCTTTTTTTTTAGCCTAACCCTTCGTTTTTTCCGTTCTTTCCCTGTTTCCAGTGTTTCCCCTTTCCGTTCCTATTTCTACAATTTGTCGTGTCCACTTTTTCTGAGTCTTCTTCTTCTTCTTTTCTTATAGTTTATCGCTTCCAATACTCTTCTAGTCGCGCTTTTGGGCTTATTCCTATCCAAATATTCCAAACCAATTCAATTGTTTTCTCTGCATCTTATTCGTAATTGATTCCTGTTTATATATTTCCTTATGGTATTGTTAGTTAGTACACTCCTTTTTTTTTGTTATTCTTCGTAGATGTTTCATCTCTAATACTTCAATTTGTCCATTTGGTTTTTCGAATTGTTATTATATTGTGTATTCTTAATTTTGCTTCTTGTTCCAGCTCATTTTTTCGAAGAAGTGGTCCTGAAGCGTAATAGAATTTAGTTGATTTTTGCGCCTTGTTATTTCTGCATCAATGTTGTCATTATTTGTTATTAAGCTTCCCAGGTATTTGTACATTCTTAGTTCGTTCAGTGTTATACCCTAACATTTAACTTCCTTTTTATCTTCATACTTTTTGTTTATTACCATTAATTTCCCTATTTCCTGTATTTATCTCCATTTTCATTCGTTTTGATTTCTTCTGTCCATCTATTTTCTTGAGTCTGCTATTATTACTATGTCGGCCACATACATTAAATTCTTCTACTTTTTTACCGGCTCTAGGTGTCTGATGTTCAATTAATGTTTGTAATTGTTTCGTTCTTTATCTTATATTTTTAATCAGTACATTCTAGTGTGAACAATAGGGGGCTCATTGTTTGATTCTTTTCCTCCTTTCTGTACCCTTCCTATAACAATTTTGTACATGCTTTGTATTATTTATTTAATGTGTTTGGAGAATGTTTTCATTCAGGCGAAGCTCCATGTTTCCTCTTTTTTACTATTGAGTCGAACGCTACCCTTATGCCTATAAATGTTAGGACAAGTTCTTCTCCTCGTTTGATTGTCTCCCCGACATATTTGCTGCTTGTTCTCCTTCTTCTACGAATGTCGACAATGCACATTTGTACAATAGGGAATGTGAGTCTCGGTGTTTGTTTGCTGTTGTACAGTCTCTTGCGAACTTATAGTAAGCAATTCGAGATTGTTATTTTTGCCAACACATAGTTTGCTATAATAATCGAAGAATCGACTTGTCTATCTGCACACATCTGTTCCTTTTTTTTTATATATAGATACTATATGATTTATTTTCCAATCTGTTTGGATTTTTTTAGTTTCTCAAGCCTTTTGCAAATCTCCTAAAGAAGTCAGTCAATCCTTTCCTCCCATAAATGTTGGATTATGTCAGGTTTGATGCTCACCACCTAGCCTTCCTGTTTTTTATGGTTATCATTGTCTGTTCTATTTCTTTTCGGCTTATCTCTTCTAGTTGTATACCTTCTTCCGTCCGTTCGCCACTTATTTCTTGTTGTTCTATTCTTACATCGAACTTCTCCATAGTACTTCCTCCATATCCCTACAATATTATTGATCTCTATTTGTAGATAATTGATTTTGTCCTTTATTCCTATTATCTCTTTTCCTTTCTCTCCTTCCATTGTTCTTGACTAAGAAGCTTTCCTGTAGTTCATTTCGTAGTCCTCCCATGTCTCCATTTTTGCTTTCCCAACTGCTACTTTTACTTTTCTTTTCATACTCTTTATAGTGTCCCTGAAATGACCCATCTTTCTTCCACTGACCACCTTATTCTCTTATTCTCGCATTTTTTAAAACGTTTATTTGTGTCTGTCTTATACAGTGAGTCCAAGATAAGGATGAACAGCATGGGGATCTCGGAAACCGTGAGAGATACAGAGTCGGTTAAATTTGGAAAAAGTTGCCCACTCGAGGGGTCAACATTTTGCTGTTGAGAAACTCGTTGAGTTCGGCTTACTTCCGGAGATATTCGAAAAAACCAAAATTGTGCCATTTTGTTTTTATTATATTCTGCAGTTATTCAAACAGTTACCAAAAAACTGAACGCACATTGTCATTGCCACTCATTCTGCTCTACAAGATGGCGTTTACAAATTTTCACTACAACGTTTCATTTCGAAGAAACCATCATCACTTTATTTTTTCTTATGGCAATCAAAAAAAGTACACTCCGTATAAGAGAGCATTTTTCATTACGATTTCAACGAAACTACACAATATGGTTATTCGTGATCTATTGTTAGTTCTGACAGAATCGATTCGATTGACATAGTAGTATCAATTTAGCAACGTCTTTCAGTGTAGGTCATATTTTACAATGGAACACGTAAATTTCAAATCTTTCTTATGTAGTGTGCGTTCAAATAATTGCGGCAAACGGAAAATGTTGCTGCGCTCAAATGTTTTTGGCGGAACAGTACGGGTTGCTTGAATGAACCGCATTCTTTTAGATTGGACACCAAATGCCTAAATATGGACTTTTCTGGTTGCCTTCGTTCCGGGTACTTCATTAAATACAAGTGTTCGGGTTCTACAGAATTTCTCCGGCATGTAATGTAGCAGGACAGCATATCAAATTTCTCTTCATTTGAAAACATTACTTACTCCATTGTAAAATATGACCTACACTGAAACTACTACGTTGCTAAACTGATACTACTTTGTCATTCAAATAGATTCTGTCAGAATTAACAATGAAAGAAATGAAGTCGATTGTTAATTCGGCTTCATTTTTTTGTTGCCATTGTTTCATTCACCGCACACTAGACCAAAAAGATTAGAAATTTAATAAAACGTTAATTTTTTCTCAATAAAATCAAGAATAACCATATTGTGTAGTACATCGTTGAATTTGTAATGAAAAATGCTTTTCTTATACAGAGTGTACTTTTTTGAGTGTCATAAGAAAAATAAAGTTGATGATGGTTTCTTTGAAACGAAACGTTGTAGTAAAAATTTGTGAACTTCATCTTGTAGAGCAGAAAGAGTGGCAATGACAAAGTGCATTCAGTTTTTCGTAACTTTTTGAATAACTTGAGAATATAATAAAAACGAAATGGCACAGGAGTTTCTCAACAGCAAAATGTCGACCCCTCGAGTGGCCAACTTTTTGCAAATTTAATCGACTATGTATCTCTAACGGTTTTCGAGATCCCCATGCTGTTCATCCTTATCTTGGACACACTGTATTTTTTGTTGCCTCTCCTGCCCAACTTGTCTGTTGTTATTTTGATATATATTTTTCTTACTCTTACAATTTTCTCCTTTAAACTTGCTGTGACCATTCTGTATTGTGTTGATTGTTCTATGTTCTTTTTATATTTTTAACCATTTCGTCTAGTCGATTAACCTTCTGGCATTTCTTTACTCCGGTACGAATGTACTTTTTCTTCTACGTCTTGATCCTAGAATGTGTTGTCTATTAATAAATCATTCGTTTGACAAAATTCCAGCATGGTTTTCCATTTTCGTTCAGAGTTTGTCTCCGTAACTTCTTATACTTATTGGTATCTGTTTATGTCCCTGCCCACTCATGCGTTCCAGTCTCCTATTATTAGAATTCTTCCTTGGGTCTCTCTTGCTTTATCTACTTTTTTCTATAGGTCTTCATAAAATGTTTCTACTATCTTCACCGTTGTTCCTTCTGTTAGGCCGTTATTTGTGTTATTACTATCACTGTTTCAAACTGCCATATGTGCGTGCGGTACGCCCGAGTAGTAGACCGTATTCTTCGTTTATTTTAATATGTTCTCTCCCTATTGTTTTGTCTTGCTTATACCTATTATATCGATTTTCTTTCTTTTTAGTTCTTATATTCGATTTCCGTTCAGTGATGTTATGTTCCATATATGGATATTGTGATTTCTTCTTGTTCCTTCCATTTTCATTACCCAGTCCATTTCCTTCTTTCTCATTGTCAATTTTCTTTACCAAGTCCATCATCGTAAATCCAGCCGGTCTGTACTTTTTAGTTTTTTTATAGGTCCGCCCTTATCAAGCTTCCTTCTTCTTGTGGCCTTCACTCTTTTCCTCTTGTGCCACTTTTTTTATTGCGAGTTATACTTTTTTCTTCTACCGTAAGGTCACTGCCAATGTATTTACATTTCCTCTTTAATACTTCGATTTTGTCACTAAAGTTGACGCATTTAATTATTAATTCCGGATTCCCCACTGTATAGGCTTCTTACACATTAATACCTAGTCCATTTTCCTTGCAGAATGAAATGGTTTTTTATCAATTAGGCTACCATTCCATGGTTGATCTTTCTTCAAGTTTATTCCTTTGATTAGGTTCGTTTTTTTCGTTCAAAAATTTGAACAAAATTGGGAACACGTTGCGAAATTCTCCATCGACGAATTTGATGAGTTAAACACTTTTAGCGCAAACAATTTTTTACACGAATTTTTGTTAAGTTCATTCTTTCGTCCGTCTTTCTTGGCAACCATTCTTAATTTTTTTAGAACAGATTTTTGAAAAAAAATCGAAGAGAACAGTGTAGAACCTTAAGCAACACCATTCGTAATAAATTATATTGCATTTCAAATAGCAACTTAGCAGTTTAAAGAAACAATTAGTAGGTTTTTAGAATAGGAATTACTAACGCATTTAATCAAGTTGTTCTTTTCTACAGAATATCACCTTGTCACTGTGTGTGTTTAAAATTGCATCGATAAAATAATTGACATTTGAACAACAATTGTTTCTATCGTTTCATGGTAGAGCATCCCCATTTAAGTCGCTGCACGAACAAAACTAATGCATGAATTTCGCCTATTTTTATTTTACTGCATGCATCCACGAACGGGTTTAAGTAATTTTTAATTTCTTGTTTAATACGCATTAATTTTAATATGATAACCGATCAACAGTCATGCATTGGTTTCAAAACTCATTAATTTCCAGGTGCTGAAAAATCAGGTTTTCAGATAAATACAACTCTCATGAGCGAATAATCATCGGTGGAGAAACCGGAGGTGAAAGTTTCCACGAACAATAGAGTATCAAAGCAGTTTTGCAAAAATTTGTCGGAAAGACTCGAGAGGTGAGGATTATTTATAAATAAAGTAGAAACTCCCTTGATTCTTAAATTAATTAAATACAACACTTAAGTCTGAAAAAAAACCGTATCCGTAACCAAACAAACTTAGTGGTCTTAGTCATGGGCATGCGTGTCGTTTACTATTAAACTGTTTTCGTTACGCGACATTTCTCTTTCACAGTCGTTTTTATTTAATAATATACGTTTTATTGAACTGAGTAACAAAATAATAATTTTATACAAAATAAAAGAAAAAAATACATGTATATTATTAAAAGGAAGAACACCTTAAAAATAGCTGTATCAATTTACATCAGCTTCAATCGGATGTAACCATAAATTGGCTACAGAAGCAGCCATCTGATATTAAAAGTTACACCTTTGATTAATACAAAACATAGAGAGAAAAATGACAAAAGGGACACCCAACACGATCAGTACAAGCACTAAAGTTCAGAACACATCATTAATTTAGAACAAAGATTAACACAAACAAATGTACTCAGGTTATCACTGCAATTGATGGTTAAAAATTAATATTTTTAGTTATTTTTGAAAGCTGCCGCAGAACATAGCTTCAAGTTATTATAAATGTCATAAGAGAAAGATTTGTTAATAGTTTCCAAGATGGAACCTCGGTAAATCAAGTATATATTTTCTTCTTATGTTTACATTGTGCACGTCGGTTCTAAATCTAATTCTGTTATAGAGGTATGGTGGAGTTTTGGTTAATAATAATTTATGGTAAAACACATCGCATGTACAAACATTCGCTATACCATGCTCATCTAACCGGCTTTTTCAAGGATATGCGAAATATGTTGGCGACGCCTAATACCATATATAAATCGTAAGCAGCTATTCTGAACTACTTCAATTCTACGTTTATCAGTATAGCTTACACATTTTCTATAAACAACGTCACAATGCCTTAAAATAGATAAAATTAGAGAATCGCAAATTGTATATTCATTTAAAATAGAACGCTTGGTGTATAACATTTTTAAAGTTGAATAAGATCTTACTAGCGAATTAATATGTTCTGTAAATTTTAAATCTTCATCAATTATAAGCCCTAAGTTCTTAACACTGTGTGAAATAGGAATCTGAAAATTATTGATACATAAAGCAAGGTTCTCAGCAATAACTACTGCGGTCCTGGATTTTCTACCAAAAAAGAGTGACTGAACATTTACTAGTAGTAGAGGAGATGGGGTTTCTGGCACCTCCCATTCTCACCTCTGACGTCACAGCTCATAATATATCTTTCTCTCTTTAACCCATTGCTTGTTATATACCTTTCCTTGTTTGTACGTCATAATACCAACATACAGGTGTTCCAAAAAATTCCCTTAACTAATGAATATTTTTAAACAGATTGATAAAAGTAATTGTTAACGTGCGCTCTTAATGTATACCATCACCGAGTCCCTATCTATCGTTTATAGGTATAAAATGGTCTAAGTTTCGTTTGAACTTTACCATTAATTTGAATATATGAACAAATTTTATTTGCCAATTTCTACTTAAACACTTAAGGTAGGGTAGTTAAAAATTCGCAACAATTTCCAAACATTATTTATTATCGATTGTACATACATTTTTACATGGTGTATCATATCACAAATACAAATTATCAAGACTTACAACTAATTTAAGCAAACTTTCATACATTTAATACATTACAATATATTTTTTTAAATATAAGCCTTAGAGACCCTATTTACTTTTTGTTTGAATAGCATAGTATACATATAAAATGTAATATCATCTCTATTACATATCAAAGGTTTTATAAGCTAAATATATCTAAGCCCTATACATGCAATTAACGAATGTACCAAAAGATTCAGTCAGTGTATTTAATTCACGATCCCATCTCATTAAAAGCATTGGATTATGTGTCTGCGACGATAGGTTTTGTGGTGTTACCTGAAAACAAACCGATGGATCCTTGAAACACCGAGTCGTCATTATCACCATGGTCAATTGCAACAGAGTATGATCTAGTTGACGAGTCCCGTCTACTAAATTTCAACAACGCTTCGAATGAAGCTGTTGGACGCCACATGTTACAAGTTGGACTATGATGATGAAGGGAAATATAGAGTTGGATATAGCACATTCCTACAGACTTGCCTGTAATTAGAATTTGGAACAGTCACGGAATTGTAATGGTGCCTAGCGTTCGTACAATGTCATTACAATGATTGAGAAAAAAACAATGTATTGCTTACCATCGATGAATGGTAGACGTTAATGGGCTCCATCATGATCTCATGAACGACTTTTTCCTAACCGATTAATAGGGTCATCAGCAAGGTCGACGAATAGGGTGCTATTGAATGTTAAGTAAAACCTCGAGCACCTATCTCGCAATGTGAAAATTGTTTACAATGTAATATCATCCCGATTTAGTTGGCTGGAGTGCGTGTAGTAATAACGGTTTTATAAATACAATCACTTTAACGCGCGATTATAAAAATTGTGTTTTAAACAAATCGGGCAACAACAAACAACAAATCTGTTTACCTGTTTCCCGTTTACCCGATTACCTGTTTATCTGTTTACCTTGTTTCTAGTTCTCTCTCTCAACCATAGATAATAGAGACTTGATGGGAAAGTTATTGTTGCACGTAAAGCCATAGGGGTTAGTGAACCATCACTTAAGTGCAACAATAAATTTTCCCATCAAGTCCTTATTATCTATGGTTGAGAGAGAGAGAACAGGTAAACAGATAAACAAGTAATCAGGTAAACAGATTTGTTGTTTGTTGTTGCCCGATTTGTTTAAAACACAATTTTTATAATCGCGCGTTAAAGTGATTGTATTTATAAAACCGTTATTACTACACGCACTCCAGCCAACTAAATCGGGATGATATTCAACATTGTAAACAATTTTCACATTGCGAGATATGTCCGAGGTTTTACTTATACATTCAATAGCACCCTATTCGTTGACTCTTGCTGATACTCCTCATTAATCGGGTTATGAAAAAAGTCGTTCATGAGATCATGATGGAGCTCCATTAACGTCTACCATTCATCGATGGTAAGCAACATTTTTTCTCAATCATTGTAATACACATTGTACGAACCTTAACCATTACACTCGTGACTGTTCCAAAATTCTAATTACAGGTGCAAGCCGAGAATGTGCTATATCCAACTACTATATATATATTTCCCTTCATCATCATAGTCAACTTGTAACATGTGGCGTTCAACAGCCATTCGAAGCGTTGTTGAAATTTAGAAGACAGGACTCTTCAACTAGATCATGCTCTGTAGCAATTCGACCATGGTGATAATGACGACTCGGTGTTTCATGATCCATCGGTTTGTTTTCAGGTGTACCACACAAATCCTATCGTCGTAGACACATAACCAATTTTTTAACGAGATGGATCGTGAGTTAAAACACTGAATGAAATTTTTGGTACATTTTGTTAATTGTATGTATAGGGTTTAGATATATTTAGCTTAAAACCTTTGGATATGTAATGAGATGATATTACATTTTATATGTATACTATGCTATTCAAACAAAAAAGTAAATAGGTCTCTAAGGCTTATATTTAAAAATATAATTGTAATGTATTAAATGTATGAAAGTTTGGTTAAATTAGCGTTGTAAGTTTCTTGATAATTTGTATTTGGTGATATGTTCACCATGTAAAATTGTTATGTACAATCGATAATAAAATTATGTTTGGGGGAATTGTTGCGAATTTTTAACTTACCCTCACCTTTTTAAGTGTTGAAGTAGAAATTGGCAAATAAATTTATCTATATATTCAAATTAATGGTAAAGTTCAAACGAAACTTAGACCATGTATATGTATAAATGATGACAGGGACTCGGTGATGCTATACATTAAGAGTTGCACGTTAACAATTACTTTTTATCAATCCAGGGTTCAAAAGGTAGTTATAAATCTAGTTAGAAATATTCATTAGTTAACGGAATTTTTTGGAACATTCTACATGTTGGTATTATGACGTACAAACAAGAAAGGTATATACACAAGCTTTTGGGTTAAAGAGAGAGAGAAGGAAGTGAGCTGCCAGAACCCCCCCCATCTCCTCTACTACTAGTATTAATAAAAAGTTGATGTTTTTAGAAGAGTTGTAAATTTCTTGAAGATCTTTATTTAGTTTCTAAGGATAGCTCCAGTGTAGTGATCAGCTTTAATGATTCTTCATATGATTCACGTATGTGAATATACTACAATGTTGAACAGAAGTGAACATGTTAATTGGTATAAAGGTTGTAAAATATTGGCCCTAGTAACGGATGGAGAAGACAACGAAACTGAAAAAAAAAAAAAGAGCAAAAAAACAAGTAAAGAAATTATTATAAAAAGTAAAGTAAAAACTGTAATCTGTAAATTTGGTACAGAATTACAGAGGAAAGGAAAGACTTATATCATAATCAATAAAAGAACTGAAAGACAAGCAATGGAAACCGCTGGGATTATTATCAAAGTGGATTGAATACTCCTAAATAAAATGAAAGTAATCAGAATTATTTAATGGAAAGGGCTTTGCAACGAAATCAACGACGATTGAGTGGAAGAAAGTGGAAATGAATATACCAGTATAAAGAAGTTAGTGTATGACCAGAAATGATAAAGTTTATGGGAAATAAAGGTTGTGGTAGATTCATATTTTTTTTTTATTTAGCTTGGAAAGAAAAAAAAATGTCATGTGAATAGAGAGAGACTTTTATGAGCATTACGGTCGTTTATGTAAGGGTGTAAGATGTACTTAAGGCGCTTATATCCCCATAACAGCAAACTGCATTTGATGACATTTTCTAGTCTTCCGGCCAACGTCAAAAGCATTGTCTAAACGCACGGATTCATACGTTTAACGGATGTTATGTTTACCAACATTTGCGACTGTCCTAATGGTAGAGTTATGTATTTTACATCGATCGTGGATTCCGGACGTTCTGAGGATCAATTTGGGTCGTCCGCGCTTGATTTTGCAATCTCAAAATTCGGTCATGGTGGGCGCACGTCTGCCACGCTACGATTCATGTCTGTCAAGAAGTAAGCCTACCTGGACGGTAGTAGTCGTTAAACTGGATGAAACGAAAAGCAGGCAAGAGTGCCAAAAGAAAATGCTGCCAATAATGTGATCCTCGCGATTAATATTCAGTATTTAAGTCTGTATTGGCAGACGACAGAATCAAAAATTAAAATAAAAAAAAATAATATAATAGTTTATTGTTTTATAAAATTCAAAGATTTACCTTATTGGAATTTCGCGCCGACCATTTACAGAAAATAAATGATGTATTGCTTTTCTTTTCTTTTTTTGCGTTAATCTTATTAATGATTTTTAAATTCTCTCATTACAGTGACCGTGAATTTTATGAGACAGAGTTCTTGCGGCCGCCGTTTGCTGTAATGTTACTTGATATTTTTGTGGATCAATAAGGAACGGATTTAATCTTAATAATGATCTAAATCAGCGGCGTTAGTTTGTACAGTTTCACAGATCTTTTTTTTGACGAATCTCTCAGTTTACGACGAGATATTTTATTAAAATTGTATCTGCAGCAGATTAAAGGATTTGGCCACGCCCTTTTAGTTTCTTTGATTTTTTTAATTAAAAGGATTGGTTTAATTTTTTTGTGCGATAAGCAATTGCTTTCTTTATATTAATTATACAAAAAAAGTTATTGTATATTAAATTTTGTAGAGTATAAGTTCTATTTAAATTCTTATCGTCATTTGTTTTATAGGATTTGATTTTTGCTGGTATGCGACATGCAAGGCAAGTTGGATCATAACAGGAGAAAAAAATCTCCGACCTGAGAAGATTATTTAGACAGAGTTGTTATTGAGAAGTTATGGAGACAACGCCAGAGATTCTTCCAAAATTCCTTACGTTGGAGTTGTAAAATGGCAAATAATAAGCTAATATAATTATTGTTACAGAGTTACTACTTGTTTTGTATTGTTTTTTGTTACATGTACAACTTACTTTTTCAATGAGTTTATCGTATATTATCGTCACATTTATTAACTGACGTTGTTATGCTTGCTTCCATTTTACATTTGTACTGTTATTTTATTATTATTATGAAGTTGGAATAACATTTTTGTCGAGGAGGTGGCTATGCAGATGTATATTTTCTTAAATAAATTTATAAATTTAGATAGAGATTTCCAAGTATGTGTTAGATTATGTGTAATGACGTTTATAAACCCGATAAAAGTGGGCGGGATCGATTAGAATATTTTTTTAAATAGAACACGAAAAAACATTAGAAGTAATGGCGCATACATCAGGTCTTTGAGTCCTACCATCTTGCCAATATTTTTCACCACATTTTTCTGAGAAAAAACGTATCTATTTCTGAATAATTATAAGATTGATTTGACCTTTTATTACACTTGATCATTATTTTAATAAAATATACCTATAACATTAAACGTTGCTGAGGTATAATCACTTCTACGTATTTGAATCCACACTGACATGTTTACAGATGAGACATCAACTTGCGTAGGCGTAAATTACGTTTCACGCATGAACATTCTATATAACAACGTAACTGATACGCTTGAGGCTTAACGTTAATATTACATGTAACTGTAGTATTTAGTCTTGAATTACGGTGGCATGCTTAATTTATACCCATAATAAAGTACATTTGTTTCGTTTCAAAGAAATGTTCGTTTTCTGTAATTATTAACGATGTAACCGATGTGCGTACATGAGACACTACTATATTTTTAGCGTATTCCCGCCATGCGAGGCATCAACCTAACCCGTATTTCTTATGCGTAGCATGTGCTGCAATCGTTTGTCGTATATTATTCTTCAAATATGTCTCAAAATGTAAGTATAAGATGTTATTTCATTAATTTTGTTCCTATTCTCACTTAATTTTGCTGTAATCACAAACTGCCTTAACTTCATAGAGTGTAAGTGATTACACCAAGTCAAAAGGCCATGCATAGAGTCTTTCCATAGGTGCTAGAAAGTATGACTCTGCAATGTGCATTTTTACAATTATTTACCTAAAGAAATGATCTTAAACAGGTGAACAAGATTTCAAAGAAATTTGGTAGTTTAAGTAATCGACACCTTCGAAGGGTGGTACAAACTGAATTGAAAAGATCGTCAAACACATATTCAAGAAAGTATTGAGAACACCGAACATAATTGAATGCAGTAAAGTATCCCACTGCAAAGTACTGTTACCAAGTTGGTTTCAAATTTTAACAGTCCGTTAGTAACTGAATCCCGTAGAAAGTAAATAATGTAGAAGAAGAAAAAGAAGAGTTTTAAGCTCATTAGACTACGCATAATCCTTCCTCTGCTAAAAATAATGAACAGGATATTTCAGTAAATAAAAATTAGCATCTTGGATTGTGGAAAACAATATTTCACATGCAGCTTCTAACCGTTAATTATCAATTTTGAAAGATATTACTAAGATTTACCTAAAGATGTAAGAACTTTGGTAAAGATATCAAAATTTGATATTCTAATATAGTTAACTGTATACCAGGACAGTATTGTCATTTTAGTATTGCAAAAAACATTGAAACATTTTTAAATTCCAATAAACCTGTCAATGTCCACCAGTTTTACTAATTAATGTTTAAATATTGATGGAGTTACCAATATTTAAGAATTCATCAACTCAGTTTTGGCCAATACTAATCAGTTTGACTAATTTTGATAATACAGAACCAATTTTAGTTGGAATTTATTATGGTTCAGGCAACCCGACCTAACAGTTCGAACGAATTAATAAATCCGTTTGTGAAGGAGATGTTACAAATAAGTCACGCAATAATGGTGTAACATACAATGGCAAGCAAACACAAATTCAAGTTAATGCCATCATATGTGATGCTCCCGCGAGGAGTCATTTCTTCTGTGTATTAAAAACCATAATGCTTATTTTGGTTGCACTAAATGTTCTGCAGAGGGAACCTATATTGATCATCATATGACTTATCCCAGGGTGGATAGCAGCCTTCGAACTGATGCTGATTTTAGACATCAGTCTGATGAAGATCATCATAGAGGAATAACAATATTAACAGAACTTGATATTGATTTGGTGCAACAAGTCCCCTTGGATTATATGCATTTGACTTGTTTAGGCATCATGAAAAGGATTTTTTTAAAGTTTTTGTTTTTTGGTGCTGCTAATATTCGATTAAAGGAAGCGACACAAGTAAAACTAAATGCATATATACAACAATTGCGTCAGCGAATACCTGCAGAATTTACGATTACCAAGATCTACTAAGGATGTTGATCGTTGGAAGGCAACAGAACTACTGAATGTTTATCGCTTTACATCTGGGTCAACTTGGTTCTACACGATCATTTGACAACTGATTTTTACAAACATTTTATGTGTTTTCACACTGGAATGCGAATAATATCGATCTGCGTGAATTAGCAGATCGGTACATGTGGATTATGCTAAGGAATTGTTTATTTACTTCGTTGAGCATTACTGGTAATATATGTTATGGAAACAAGTTTATTAACTATAATGTGCGTAACTTAATACACTTGTGTGATGACGTTAAAAAAATTTGGTTGTGTCGACAAGTTTAGCTCTTTTCCTATATAAGAAAACTACTTGTATAAAATAAAAAAAGTATAAAAGCTGGTCCTGATCCATTGGCTCAAGTCTGTCACCGTATCCTAGAATACCGAACTTATCATCATACCGAAATACTTGAAAGGGTCTCCCCTAAAATGTCTACATCGTTTACAGGAAACAGGTTAATTGTAAATAATATGACAATTGACACCACCGAACGTAATAATTGTTATATTTTAAACAATAACGAAATTGTGATAGTTCGAGGTATACTTTCTAAAGATGATACATTTTTTTAGATGTTCAAAATTTTTAAATATAAGTAATTGTCATTTTATCCTTGCAATTCTTTGTTATTAAATGTATGTGAAGTAGATAAAACTGCATTAAGTAGTGTGTATAGAATAAAATTCTGAAATTAAAGGTAAAATGATTAAATTTGATAAGAGTGATTGCAATAAGTGTGTGTTAATGCCATTATTGCACAATTTTTAGTAGTTTTGATTATTAAAAGTAATTAAAAGCACACCGTTTAATCAGTATGTGTCTACTAGAATAAAGTCAACAAATCAACTTGTTTTTAATGTGGATTGTAAAATAGTTTGTTCTTTTAAAATATACGCATTCTTTATAATACTAAGTGTTGTTTATGATGTAAGGTTAATGTGAATCAGTACATGGTTGTACTGGATCTTCCGGTAATAGATGAAGAGGAGAGTTATAGTATCGCCCATAGTAGTTGGCTAAAACTATGAGGATGGTTCTACTGTAATGTTTTATCCTTCACGGTCCAGCATCAATAAAGCTCTTCGTTTTGAAAAAAACCAGAACACAATTGGATGAAGGCAGTTGTAGAAGTGGTAGCTACTTTCAGTAAGTGCATTAAACTTTAATTTCGTTTAGTAAACATATAAATTCATCAGATTCTTTGGACGATGCTAAAGCCAAGATGAAAAGATTAGTAGATTTCGAATCCACAACCGTCAATGAAGATGAAGATGTAATCCCTCCTCGCAAAAGTAGACTTCATTCTAATCCAAAATTTGCTGATTGTGTGATGTGGAATGATCAAGACAGCGAACTACTTCCTCAATACCCAACATTAAAAAAAGGTACTTAAAACAATTTTAACAACAATGTCTACATAGTTCATATAATTGCAGATATTCCAATTTCATCAATTGTGCCACGTCTGAATAGTAAGTTATTTAATAATTTCCACTTTTACAGTTTCTAGTTTGATTTAATTTTAGGTATAGCTAGAGTCGAAGACTCACCAGATTGTACAAGTAAGTTTGTTTCTTGTTCTAACAGACACATGTTATTAAGAATGTTTTATTTTAGTTCCGCAAACAAATGTAATTGAAATAGAAGAAACAAGTAGTATGACGTATTATTTTAGAATTGTTATGGTTTCGTAATTATTAGCTCTTTAGGTTCAAGAAATTATTCAACTGAAGTTCACTACAATGTATTTGGAGAAACTCCTTCGTTAATACTTCAAACGATAATATTTCTGTAGTTGAATATGTGAATAAATTGGTGCAAACAGAAGACAAAGGTAGTGCCTATCGTTTACATATCGTAGATTAAACTTTGTATAAACCTTCCGTAGATTTTGGAGAACTAAATCATCAGCTAGTTAGAGACATAGTAGAAATAAAAAACTTATTAGTTTCGTTTCACTTTCGTATGCAAAATATTGAAAATTATATTCAAAGGGGATCAGGAGGAGTATCAAATGCACAAAAGTTAACGTTCCAGAACTGCCTGTAACCAACGTTGACGAATTAACAAATTTAAATGAAAAATTGATTGATACTAAAGTATATCAAGCTCTGGTAATCAAATGTTTATATATATATATTGTATATATTTTGAAAAAGTTTCTAATTTAGTATTAACAATTATAATAGGTACAGCTTTTAAAACGTAACATGGGGAACAATGCAGAGACTGCATATATAAAATGTTGCAAAGTTGTTTCTCACTTGAAATGGCGAGGACATGCTCATTAATGGGAAAGAATAACAATGTAAAATTGGATGGAATGCTGGTAATGAATATGTTAAAGGGTATGTAGGTATATTATGTTATTAAAAAAATATTTTTTTTATTTACTGTAGATGCAGCTATTGAAAATTATTCAAACCTTTCCAATGATTTATTCAGATCAGCTATAATGGATTGGTTTAGAGGAGCAGAGCTGCGTTACAGAAGAAAAAAATCAATTATAATTATGTAAGACTTTCGTTATGTAACCAAATTATTATTCTTACGAATAGATTATTTGAAATAAAACTATATGTAATGTATCTGTTGCGTATAAAGAAACTTCACAGTAACGTTTTCAAAGTGGTTGTTTATATACGTTACTGTAGTACTTTATGATGTACGATAGTTACGTTTTGATAAGTAGTGAATCATATTAATCATTTACGCAACATATCGGCTCAATGAAACGTTACCTGGTAATGTTACTGGGGAGGACAAACGTAGGATTTGTTACTGCATTTGTTGCGTAACTACGAACGTTTCTAATAAGTGTCACATTTTGTGTAACGTAATATTTGCTTAACATGAAATGCTTCAATGTTGGCTGGGTAAGAAATTAAAATAAAACTTAAAACTGGTTGCAACATTCTCTCGTCCCCTGGTTCAGGTGTCTTTGGAATCGACTGAAGGTAACACAGTATTAAGACTCTTTCTTTTTTTGGTGTAAATAGATACTCACCATTCTCATATATTTCGAGTTACAATTACAAACCTTAACAAGATTTGTTTATGTGGTAGCCATCTTGGATTTTCGGTTAGTCAGATAGCTATTAAAATGAGCTTTCCAATGATACGTAACGTACTTTAGAAAATTTACTACTCAACAAAAATTTTCAAATATGTTGCTTGACATTAAATGCTTTTTTCATGGCTCTCTGACTAACCAACAATTAAAGTTGGCTTAGGCTGCCATATAAAAACAAAAGTTACGACTTATAACTCAAAAACGTGCGAGTCGTAGAGTTTCTATTTATTACAAATATTGTAAAACCTTATGAAGGAAAATTGAAATCGACAATTTCCATACAAATTATAAGAAAATAAATATATATATTTCCATTTTGGAAGAAGTTATACTTGAATAAAATCGATTGCGACCTCACGTTTCCTGATAAATCTGCATTTTTCAGCAGCACGCGGTTTGTGCTTCAATAAAATTTGAGGAGTTAATGGTCTCCTGAAAAGTGCCGTTTTCAATAGACCCGATTAGTGTGACGTCACGTACAAACCGCTAAATTCAAAATTCGGTGGCTTTGCAAAATTGTGGACGAAAAAGTGAACCTTGAGGTACAGGGACTTGGGGGTTATATTCAAATAGATGAATATAAGAAGTTGGTTGGTTTTCCAATATATACGCATAAATAAAGAGAAATCGTTGTCGTATTCACTAATTCTGAACCTTTATCTTTCATCTAGGTATCAATATTACATTTTCAAATAGCATATTTTGATTATAAATTAAAATTAATTTTTATACTACAAATACATGCGCGGAAATCAGCTGGCAGGAACAGTAATTTTAGAAATACGCTTTCCAGGTTGGCTCATAACCTAATTACTATGAAGTACTATTAAATTAAACTATAAATTGAAAGTATTATAAAGAACAAACTAATGAAGAAACGAGTAAATAAGCTTATAAGAAACAAGAGTAACGCCAGGAACAACAAAGGAAAACAGCAATTACAAAGTATAAGGTTAACCCGGTTGCGTATTTCTAACATTACTCATTCCCGCCAGCTGGTTTTTGCTTGTATTTTGTAGTATATAAGTTAATTTTAATTTACATAATAAAAATATGCTATTTGAAAATGTAATATTGATACTAGATGAAGATAAAAGGTTCAGGGTTAGTGAAAATATGAAAACGATTTCCCTTATTTATGTGTGTATATTGGAAAACCAACCACTTTTTATTGACCTATTTTATTATCGCCTTAAGTCCATGTACTTAAGGTTCACTTTTTCGACCACAATTTTTGCCAAGTACCGAATTTTGATTTTAGCGGTTTAATTTGACGTCACCACTGATCGGGTCTATTAACACCTGGTATTCATAGGTAATATTCCTTCTATTCTGTAGAGTCCATCTGACAAATACTCATTAATTTTATTTATTTTTATTTATTTATTTTTTTGTAATTTGTATATTTTATGTATCATTTAATCAGAAAATTATTCTGCACCTATCTGTATTTGCATTCCCTTATGCTGAGAATAATATTTAAATAAAATATAGGGTGTTTCGTTTAAAATAACTAAGGCAATGTACAGCAGCGGTTAATTGGTAATATTTCCTTCTATTATGTAGGTCCATTTCTTTAAAGTCATTTTCTACCGCATTCGATCGATTTTTTCTCACTTCTAGTTTCTATTATAGCTTTCTTTATAAATATACTTTACTTCGTTAGACAACATTTTATGTATAAATGGAGTTTCCAGTGGGCTGGTTGATAGATGGCGTACGAGTTAAAGTTCGATTATTCATGAAAGTTGCAAGTAATAAGGTAGAAAACTTTCATAATAATAATTTTTATATTATTGACAAAAAATACAAAAACTCATATTCTTACGATAGTCGGATTATTTAATTTGAACACTCTTTATCTTTGCGCCATCTACCACTCTCTTCGTTGTACCTTCAATCGATAAATTATAAAATTAGGTTTGTCCGTAAGATTTATATCTTAGAGTGTGTATAAATACTTTTCAAAAAGGTAGGACGCATTTTAGTTTGTTCACAAGGTCGTCAAAGTTTGAAATTTCGAATCATATTTTTGCAATTTATTTAAAAAGAGCTTACTAATGTTTTGTAAGAATAATATCGTTCTTCGAAAAATAACTATTTTGTAAAACGACAATTCCGCATTCTTAACGTAACATCACATAACATGGCCGCGCTCATCTTCTTCATGATCAAGATGGTTGTGTCTCTACTACCAGGACAGCGACGAATATGCCGCACTTTTTAACGTTTCAAAATTTTACCACTACATTTTCTTGCAAAGTAAACAGTTGATAGTGATTTAAATGTTTAAATGTCATTCTATTGAAAAAATACATTTCAACTGAAAAAATTTGTTAGAATTGATTTGGCTTACAAATGCATGGATATTAAATTGAATAATTTATTTGATCAATCGTAATAAATGCGCAATTAAAAGATAACTTTATTATTTGTTTTTGTGTAATGCGTACGAAATTACTTTTGTTGATAACTTGTCACCTGATAATAATAATAAAGCAAAGTGTGAGTTTAATTTTAAGTAGGCCCCTATATTTTGTAAATGAATTTTTTTCTTTATAGTTAAAAACTTAAAAAAACCCAAAAATTAAAGTTTGTACCCATTCAAAAAGCCCACAATTTTATGTAGAGGTCAACTTGTTTTAAGAAAGGGTGGTGCCAGCTTAATAGACCTTTTAAATTAGTGATGCTTCGAATTTCTGCATTTTTCTTCACTGTTTTGGTCCATGATCGCCCAACTGCAGCCCGGCAAATTTTTAATGGGGCTTAAATCAGGAAACATGGCTGACCACGGAATTCGTTGAACTGTCCAAACGAATCCTGCACTAAATCGGCGCTATGAATCCATACCGATGGGAGCATAATTTCTTTCAAAATGGAAACATATACTTTTGCAGTTAACTGCAATAAGTTCTCCTGACCCTGCGACACCCATCCGCCCCCAATATGAAGAACTAATTCTGCCACTTCCCTTAGAAAATTGCACATTTTGTCGGTGGTATCTAATATTTCTAGACTTCAAAGCACTTTCGGAGAATGTTTCGAAGTGCTAAACTTTTCTCTTGTTGGCAGAAATTACCTCTCTCCAATCAAAACTAAAACATTGTTCTGCAAATTATATAGTTTACCAGCGTTGTCTGGAGTAATTTGAGTTTTTTTTTTCAGGCCGGTACACTTTATGCCAACAGTTTTTAAATCATTCCTATAACCGTTTGTGTAGTATTTTTTAGTTGCAATCTTTTTCTTATGATGGTTGATGTTGTAAGGACGGGTTTCGAATATTCGTAACTATATTATCCGGCTCCGCTCTTGTTAATATAGACGGTCTTCAATTCTGCGTGCAGTGTGCAGTGGATGTAGGATGTCCCATTTTCGTTGTAATTGCGGGGTATCTGTGTTATTAGTGAAGGTGGACGGATGCGATTTTTGCAATACCGTGCTACTTTTTTATGAAACGAAAGATGCCGTAAGTAGAATTGTCGTAGCCCTCTTTGATTCTCAGATACAGGGCGCTTTTTAAAAAGTTGCATTTACAAGCACCCCTCGTAACTCGCCTATCTGTTGACGTATTAGAAAGATAAAAATTGATCCTAATAGAACTTTTTGCGTAGAATTTAGTGACGTGCTTGAATTTTTTCTTGAAGTATCGTTTTGAGATATAACCCAAACTTATAATTTTTTAAATGGGACACCTTGTATATTTTAATGTCATTAAATTGCATTTTTTTCACTTTAAAACTATACTAAAATATGTAAAACTTTTTAAAGCAATGACATTAACATCCCATTTTTGTAGTTGGCTAAAAGGTTTTAGTTAAAAAATAAAAGAATGCGTATATACTATAGACGTTGAACCTTGTAAGGAGTAAATTTGAATTTCTTTAAAATTCGAGGTGCTTGAGTTTTTAACAGGCCCATATTCTCTTCAATTTTTCTGCAAGAAACTTGAGGAGTTACTGCTACACTTGGTAGAACAGCCATATCTTGATTTTCTTTGTTCGCTTTACTATAGGTTTTTGACTTGGGTTTCGAAATGAGGCCAAAAATTAATGAAATTCGATTTAATTCTAGAAAAAATTACTTTATCTATAAAATTATCAGCAAAAATATTGTTTGGACTATTTTAATTAAATCATTTACCTCGTAAAGAATAGTTCAGAAACTTCATCAGCATTCTCGTTAGTGTTAAGAAAACACTTGAGCATATCATATTTCTCATAATGCCCGAATTTGTAGTTAATATCCATAATTCTTACTAAATTTATTAAAAAGCTGCAAATTAATGACGGCACTGATACCCCAATTCTTACTGAAACGTCAATAGTTATTTCGTTGATTATGACAACAAATTTGGGGTTTTTGTTTGGAATAGCCGCCTGTTTTCTTAATAATTAAATATCGGCAAATACGATAATAGCTCTGACTTTGAACTACACTGCAACGCAAAATTAACAGGACAGAAATTTTTTTGCTTAAGTTCAATCTTAAAATAACTTTTTTAAGTGTTTTACCAATTCCGAAAAATTTTTTGACAAGTTCGAGATGATTTCACCTAAGTATGTCTAATATCGTTTTTACAGAATAATGTAAATGAATAATATGTTGGTATATAGGGTAGCACAAAAAATAGCATTACACGCTTAACTTCTGAACACTCTGTGGAAAAGTTGATAACTGAATAATGTTTATTTATACGACATTTTGAAGCCCCATCTTTTCTGAACAATTTGTTTCTTTATTCATCCCCATATCTGTATTCTTAAATTAAAATACTGGTTCAAAGGATATAATGCAATAATGCTTTATTGGTAACAAAAAAATGGAGAAAATTGGGCAACGGCAGTATTACTTTTTTAAATTAAAGTATTTCCTCCCCGAGCTTGAATGACAGCTCTCATCCTTTCGGGCATAGATTGAATTAAAGCAACAGCCGCGTCTTGGGGTATCTGCTGCCCACTCGTTTGTCAGTGCTCCTGATAACGCTTCTGCTCTTATTTCTTCCTAGTGTATCCCACATATGCTCGATAGGGTTTAAGTTCAGACTTCTTGAGGGCTAGTTCAACACTCTGAATGTCTACATCATTTAAGTATGGCCTTGTTATTTGTGCTCTGTGCGGTCGAGCATTGTCGTGCATTAAGAGAAAATCTTCTGCTATAAATGGTAATATGGGTACCACATGTTCTAATAAGCACTCTCTAATGTATCTATAAGCGTTAATATTTCCCTGAAGTATAACGAGGTCTGTACGGGCTTCCAAAGAAATGCCTCCCCACACTATCACTCCTCCTCCACCACAATTGCACTCTAGGAGAAAAACAACATTGCGAGTATCGTGCTCGGGTCTTCTCCACACTTTTGACGACACCGTCAGGGGGAATATCGCGTATAACGTGACTCGTCTGTAAAGAGAACGTATCGCCAGTCGTTCATGTCCCACTCAGCGAGCTCTAGCAAATTTCAGACGCGCTGCCTTCGGTGACCTGCATGTAACAGAGGACCTATAGCAAGTACACAAGATATCAGATTTTGTTCTGCTAACCTTCTGCGTACAGTATAACATTAAATTCAAATACCACGAACATCTACCAATCTTCTAACCAATACTGGAGCAGAGGCTGTTCGCTCTAAAAGACCCTGAAGACGAAAAAATCGATCTTCGACTGGCCCTGTGGTTCTTCGTTTGCCTTGCCCAGGTCTTCTTGTGTGGGTACCATTTTGTCTAAATCTTTGTATCGCATTGCATACCTTACTGCGCAGATGGCCAAGCCGTGCTGCGATATACCGTATCGAACGACCACCATCTTGTAAAACAACGTCTTGTGCCACTGTTTTTGGTCTCATCGTTAATTTAAATAAACTTATCGCTTACCAGACAGTTTCAAAACAAAACAACTAACAAGTGACTTAGTGAGCGCTATACTTAAGTACAGCTAAAATTAATCTGTAAATTCTTGACAAAAATCTTTTTTTGACAAGTGTGCTATAGAAAGGTGCTATAGAAATAGAAACCAAGCCAATGTCCAAAAAAGTCAAAGCCAACTTTACAAATTAATTCTAAATTTTTGTTGCTAATAAAGCATTGTGTGCATTATATCCGTTGAACAGTATTTTTCATTTTAAGGAGAAATACAGATATCGGATGAATAAAAACAACTGTTTAAAAAGATGCTGGGGCTTCAAATGTCGTACAAATAAACATTATTTAATTATCAACTTTTTCCACAGAGTGTTCAGAAGTTAAGCGTGTAATGCGAATTTTTGTGCTTACCCTATATACCAACATATTCATTTACATTATTCGTAAAAACGATATCAGGACATAATTAGGATGAAATCATCTCAAACTTGTCAAAAAATGTTCGGAATTGGTAAAACATTTGAAAAGTTATTTAAGATTAGAACTTAAGGAAAATCTTATTCTGTCCGGTTTAATTTGCGTTAGATGTGTATATATTTTAATAAAATATATACTAAAATTTTAATATTTACTTTACTTTATTAGGATAAAAATTAATATATCTTTTAGAATATTTTTGTCTAAATTAGGCATTTTCTTCAAGTTTTAGTAAAACAGTTTAACCAACTATGATAATGGGATGTTAAGTTAGTTATTTTTAAAAAAGTTTTGAACATATTTAAAATGAGAAATATCAACTATTATATATTATTTTAAAGAAAAAAGAAAATTCAATTTAATGACATTAAAAAATTATTTTTCTGATAAGTCAACAGATAGTCGAGCTACAGAGGGTGTTTAAAATGCTACCTTTTCAAAATCGCACTGTATCTGAAAACCGAAGAGGGCTACGACAATTCCTACTTACGGCATCTTTCGATTCATAAAAAGTGGACGGCATTGCGAAACCGCATCCTTCTACCTTCACTAATAACAGAGATACCCCCGCAATTACAACGAAAATGGGACACCCTGTACATTATCTGCACCTTCTTGATCACAGCGAACCCAACGATGTACCGCATTTTTCTAATACAAAACTTAATGAAACAAAGGTCTGCATAACATGTGTGTCCCGCTTAAAAATTTATTGAAATATTTCACGAATGGAAAACCCTAAGGTCCATTTTCTAATAAAAAGCTGTGGAGTCGCAATCGATTTTATTGAAGCACAAACAGGCACAAACAAAGCACTAATAAATTATACCAAACATTTTTTTTTTTAATTCCAAACGATGCTTGAAGTTAACAGACTCCTGGAAAGTCACATTTTCTCAATAACGTGGAGTTTTTGGCCGTTGTTTAAGGAACTCATCATTTGAGACTCTATATTTATGGTAGAAATTTTCCATAATCACAGATCACAAACCTTTAAAATGGTTATTTAATATTTTAAGGATCCTAGTTCTAGGTGATTCGTTGGAAATTGAAACTAGAAGAAAATCAGTATAAAGTAATACACAAACCCGGCCGTCAAAACACTAAGGTAGCTAATTATTCAAAATTTGTCCAGTATACTATAACCACATAGTCCAAAATTTCAACGTTATAGAACATGAAGGAAGAGATTTTACTAGACAGTCACTAAAGTTACAGTTTAGTCACTGTCAAGTGTCTCAAAAGATTTTAGTAATATCTCGCGGCATCGGGAAACTATAAAATATAAATTCATCCATGTCGCCGAATTACAAGCCAAAACAAAACTTACTAAAATAATGCAACTTAAATCGTAGAATCGATTACATCATAACCAAAAATTTGTATTATCAAAAACCTACGTACAAAACTTTTACCGAGCGTTACCAAATTTTAAAAATCTGTGCGTTTCTAACCCTGAAAAACAGGTTACAATACCGCGACTCGGTTACGGACACGATAACTATATTGTCAGAAACCGTCTCTAGCAAAACAAAGTAGACGTAGGTTGTTATAAAGCGGTCGCACACCGCACACAACAGAGTTGTCTCAGGCTGTCGGAAACTGCTTAAAACGAAAGAGTGAAGGTGTTCGTCTCGTCGTTTTGGAGCTTGGATTCATTCCGCTTTGAGCCTGCTCCAAAACATTAGCAAGTGCCATACAGCTACATCCACAAACAGTGTATTGTTTCCCACATCGGTTAAGTTCAAAGTTAAGTTATAATCTAGGGTGTGTAGCAAGGAATCAGTTCTGATTATTGTGCTCCCTTTTCTAAATTTGCACATTTTAAAACTCATCTTGGATTGAGAGTTAAAATCTCCTCTAGTTTAAGAAAAAAGTTTCCCGAATAGTTTCACCTTCTCTAAATCTTGGCTTCAGTTTCCGGAAGAAGGTGGATTGGATCTCCTTCGACACGCAGCTGCCTGTCGAGTAGTGGTCACACCAATCTGGCAAGATCTCCGCCAGGTCGACAGTACCTCATCCGGAAACCTGCTTACAGCTAAGTAATCCCTGTGATCTTTGCCGGTTAAGTTACCTAGTAGTATTTTGGAGGTATCAGCCCTGGTGACCTGACCCAGTGTTCTACATTTTCTTCTGTTCCACAGCCCAAGTACTTCATGTATTCTGTGCTTGTCAATACTACAAAAGGTCTGTGGCCCTACGAATGGCGTACCCGCCATTTTCCCTGGCGAGGGCATTCACCTACTCGTTGTCAGAAATCTCACAGTCTCCCCGGGACCCAAGCTTAAGGTGACTTTATTATAACCCCCCAACTTTTTCAGTTTGTTTTAAGTTCTCACCATCCTTGAACTGATGACACCTCAGCGCTGAGATGGCCGTTTGGCTATCGGAGATAATATTGATATGTCTGCTGATATACCCCCGATCCAGGTTGAACTGCACGCAGCGTTCAATTGCGTGTACTACTGCGCAAAGATATTGGTGTACCTGCTCCAAGGGTTTGTAGAATTTGGCTCAAATGCCCCGCACCAGTACTCTCAGTCGTACTTGATCCGTCTGTAAACCAGCAGATCTGGCTGTCTGAAGATGGGAGGAAAATTTTACCAGCCGCTTAATCTTCCTTGTTGCCTAGTACTGTCCGAAATTGGCTGCAAACTAAGGAATATTTTCTATTGAGTAGGGTTCTGTCCGAATAATAATAATATTAATAATAATAATAATAGTTGATTGCTTTTTAAATAATTAAAAAATAATAATAATAGCACAACACAAACACATAAAACAAGCACTCACCAAAAAATACACTGACAGATTAAATATACTACTAAAAAGCACAATTAAATTCAAAACACATCACAAAAGCCATAAATACCTATGTACGCTATACCCACACTTACATATTAGAAGAACTCCAAAGAAAAACACGAACTACACTAACAAAATACAACAAACATCACCCAAAAACCCCTAGAGAGGTTGACCCTACCACGATGTGAGGGCGGACGAGGCTTCATAGACGTATCCACTACACTACAAACAGATAGACACATTAAGAAAATTTTTCTACACAAACAACACACATCACAGTTATACAAAGCTGTTACACTCACAGACAACAACTACACACCACTATATTTACAGAACGCAGAGCACGGACATTCAAACACATATAAAAACAACGCAAACACAAAAACAATCCTTGGATCCAAAAGGCTCTACACGGCGGACGAACTGAGTCAACCGACTGTTGACAAAGAAGCGTCGAACATGTGGTTGGCCCGTGGGGAATTGTTCAACGAGACAGAAGGGTTTATGATCGCAAAACAGGATCCAGTCATACACACAAAAAACTACATAAAGCTTGTGAATGTGGTAAAACTTCTCATGAAGGAAAACCCTGTGATAAACCGGTTAAATGTAAAAACTGTAACGAAGAGCACTTTACTCTTTCACGTGATTATCCGGTGTATAAACAAGAAATGATTATGAGCTATACAAGTAGTGAGAGATGTAAAACTCGTGAAATGGCAAGATTTCAAGCACTTGTTTAAAAAAAGATTCCTGGACAGACGGCAAGAACGCTGATCTATGAGCGGTACGCAACTCACTGGTTTTCCAAACTGCGCAGGCAGGATACGGTGGTTATGCACAGATTGCGTATTGGACACACACCATTGATACACCAACATCTGTTGAAAGGAGGGATATACCCTTTATGCCAAATTTCTAAATGTGTAGGGTAAATATTGCCGTTGCACATATTTTTTCAAGAATGTCCTCAGTTTAATGTTCAGCGACGACTGTATGGTTTGAAACAAGATCTTAAGAACAATCTCTCTTGTCCCGAAAAAATCCAGAATACCTTAAAATTTCCCGAAAGCATAAATATGTATAAAACATATTACTTATACGTAACTAGCAAGCTACCAGAAGCCTTAAATGCAACAATGAACAAAAATGGTGAAAAAAACCTCGGATGCATCAGAGAGTGGGCCTATCTCTGATGCGGAACGTCATCCCCAACGTTGATAACGTTGGCGAGAATATAATAATAATAATAATTATATTTCTCAAAAATGGGATACATGTTTATCACTTTTTGACGTCTACTACTACTACTAAATTGCAATTACAAGGTGATACAAAGGAGTAAATGGTCGTAGAAGGAGGTCCACGTAAAAACCCCACAAAAAAACACGAATCAAGAAACGGCGGTATCTCCTCGGTTCTTGATCGTGCCGAAGGGGGGACTTCTCAAAGATAGGCCTTTTTTTATGCTATTTGGTTTAGTGGGATAACTAAAAAACATTAGAAAAATTAAAGAATGGATGATTGTAGAAACAATTTCTGCAGCACAATCCAAATAAGATGTTAAGAACAAATAGATTTAGCAATTATGAAGTTGAAATAAGATGCACATAAAACCCTCAACACATCAAGAGGCGTTATAAATTGCCGAGATTTGTTAAATTGCACTTTGGAAGAAATTGCAGAAGAACTTAAAAGCCAAGGAGTTGTAGAAGTTCGGCCTATTAAAACAAAAATTAATGGTGAACTGTGCGACACTGCTAATCATGTACTTACCTTTAACACCCCTAAGCTACCATTTAAATATAAGCTGCTTTTTACCAATTACCGGTTAGATTGTATGTTCCATCTCCCATGCGTTGCTACCTGTGCTTGAAGTTTGGACATATGTCATTGATGTGTGAAGGTCAACACTTTGTGGGTGTGGTAAGGTGCCACATCAGGGAAAACCGTGCGATAAACCGGTTAAGTGTATCAACTGCACTAAAGATCATTTTACACTTTCGCGTCCCTGTCCGATATTAACCGTATGTCCTATAGCAAGACGCAACATAGGATTTTTAATATAGAAAAAATTGATTTGATCTACTATTGCTATGAAAATTTCGGATGATTGTATATCCTATACGTTACGGCATGTTACTGAAGTTAGAAAGAGAGAGCAAGTGAATGAATGTCTAATCTTCCTTCAAATGTAAATATTATTCTTTAAGTTTGTAAAAAATAAGTAATTCAGTGTTTTGTGATTTTACAAAATTCTAATCAATGTTCAGTTGCTTTTCATATTTTAATATAGCTATTGAAGCAAGCATAATGAAATACTTTTGCATAAAACCTGTTCGTATTGAATTTGAGGTTAAAATGAGTCGTTTGTTTTCTTGTATTGCAGCTTTTTGTGTAAACTATTAGACATAATACTTGCATCTTGCAAGAATATGCAGGTATTCTAAAGCTAAAAGTTTATTTTAAGTCAATACAGTTGTAATTTAGATAAGACAGATATTTCGATTAGTATGGATCGAGTAGTTTGTCTCTACCACAGGTTTCTACCGATAAACAGAAGTTGGTGTTCTGGAGAGCGTAAAGGTTTGTGCTTTAAATTATTTAATTTGCTATTTCTCTTTTGACTTTCTATTTAGGTTTTACTATAATCCAAGAGTCAACAAACAAGACAAGATTATTATTTTAAAAACCATCCAAGAACAATTGTAAGAAATGTTGTAATTTCAAATACGGTTTTTTATTAAAAGTGATTGTCGTTTAAGTTTTAATTACATCGTATTAAAACATCTTTTCTATAAATGTGTGTTAGTGGTCCTGAAAAGGACCGATTTGTTTGTGGATATACAGAAGTGAAAGCTATAGGTATTACATGCGAAGTGCTTGGCTATAGCAACTGTTAAAATGCTGTCCATTTACTGCTAAACAGTGCCCCAAATAGAAGTTTCCTTGCACATTTGCAATCATATTTGCTGGTATATTGAAGCAAATTTTCACAATTTTATCTTTTAAATGACTCAATTGTGTCGTGGGTTTATAACCTTTGAAGAAATGTAAGGCCATAAAAAGAAGTCGTTGGGGGACAAGCCTGGTGATCTTGGTGGCCAAGTAACTTCCTCACCTCTTCCAATCCAGGTTCTAGGAAGTGCTTCATTTAAAAAAGTTGTTTTATTTGATTCGCATATGTGCTGAACACCCATCATGTTGATACCGCAAACTACATTGAGATTTGACGAACATTCATCGGTGAAGCAAATATTCTTAACAAAATTCATATCATTATTGCGTATCTCCATTAATGTTTCACAAAATTCTTGCCTTTGTCAGCATCGGTTTTTATGCTTTTTAAAATTTTATGAACTCGACACCTATTTACACCACAGTCGATACTTAGTTGTCGAATACTAATATTGGGGTTAAAGTTGCACTAAGCACGAGTACATTCATTTCTTCATCGTTGTCCATCTTCTGGTTTTGTTGAACCTGCTTCCGGACGCTTGTGTACACTGCGGTTTTCTGCCGATCCGAAAAAGTGCAGCAAACAAAGCAGAATGTTTCTATAGCTTTCACCTCTGTATACCCCCTTAACCATTTCAACTTTCTTAGGGATTGTATACACACTCATTTTCAAAAATTAAATTTAAGAATATTACAATAAGGAACACGCAATAACAATTAATTGTAACGTATACGTCAATACCAAAATTTCATAGCCTTAGTGGATCAATCCAATTTTTTTTCTATAGTGAAATTCCTATGTTGCGTCTTGTCCAGAGACACACGGTATACGGTTCGCCAAAATTTTGTGATTATGTATTTGTGTCTCAAAACCTAACTGTAATCAAAAACTGCAGCCCCCTCGATGTAAATTTATAGACCACTTTAAACATATTAATTCAAGAATTTAAAATTATCTAAAGAATAACAGCAGTCGAATTATTTCGCAGTTTCAAGTAGAGTAATTTGAAGAACCATGAAGAAAACACGTTGGGGAGGTTCGACCTTAGTGCGAATGCGGGAAATTTCTTCTCGAAAAAGTTAGGTATATTATTTTTGTAACCAATAACTGTAGTAATAAGTCATAAATAAATAAATTCACAGCTGCTTAGCTTTTTGTGTTTGCAAGAAATTTGAGTTAGTTGCACTGTCCTGCCGATTGTCATGACAATTTGCTTTGAGTTGTCAGCTAATACCAACCCAACAAAATTTCCCTATTCCTTCGGAAACTAAAAAAACACCGCGGTGCGGAAATGGGAACTTCCGTGCATCGAGAATAACCGGAAAATCAGTAATCAGTACAATAAGGTACAAAAAATAATATACCCTAACTTTTTTCGACAAACACAAGTACTCATGACGAGAAATGTATCTTCCCGAACTCGATAGATAACAATCAACTGTTCCCTCGTCTTCCACTTCAATTTTCTAATAGCTTTATTTAGACCAAACTGAGAAATATTTATAATTTATTAGCATGATAGGATGGATAATTGTTTATATTCATTGCTTTCTTCTCATCAAGCGTGTCAATACAATTACTTGAGCAAATATAATAAAAAATAATTGGTATCTCGATCAATCACTTTTGATTAGTTTCGAAATGAAGATTTGTTTATTTTATCGCATCGTTCAGTAGGGGTCACTATGGAAAGCGTTTTCCTTTCGTTTTGTGTATATATTGAATTTGTTTTCTTTGGCTTATGATTAATAGCTAAAAATAATTTACAAACTAATTTAGCGGCATTTTTATTTTTATTTAATTTGGAATATGATACGCAGACAAAACGTTTTTAATCGCATTTTCGCTTTTGAAAAATTAAACGAAAATAAAATAGAATGTATTTACAATGTACATTTTTTATATGAATTAGGTGCATGTATACCTCTTGACAAAGAAACATTATTATAAAAAAAAAAAGTTTGCTGAGAATCAACTTTCGGAAATAAATAGTAGAACGAACTTTGAGTTTGAAAAAACATTAAGTAATTTAAGGATAAGCTGAAAGCGGCCATCTGGATTCGCAATTAAAAAGAATGTGTACTAATACTACCATCCTCGAAGGGTGATCCTACGGCGGCTTAGTGCAAATGACTGACACACCGTAGAAGAAGGCCCGGGTTTCGCACGACTGAGGAACCACAAACTCTGTGTACTGGAGACACGATCGTGCTTCACAAGATTACTTCTACTTTGGAGGGGTACTTTTAACTGGTAAAGAAGTCTGTTCCCTTGAAGAAAGCCTACTAGGAAGACTAGGAAATCATTGATTATGACTTGCCGAGGGTGAAAAAATCACTTTTCTAGTAGAACCAATTTCTGGAGAGCCATTTTGAAGTAGACCGGAAGAATTCACACGGTGGAGATTTGTTCATACAGTAAAGAAGAACGGCAACAAAAATGAAGTGCATCAAGATTTCGACAAGAAACTTTATCAAAAATAAAGAGAATGTTTCAAATCAATCTCCATTTCAATAAAGCCTCATTGGTTATATATACCAAAACCAAGACCATTTGTTTTCGACAAATCTTACTTGTCTGAACCACCGACCGGCAAGACTTCACTAGAACACGTGGTTGATCATCTTATTTGGTATGGATTCAAATGTCAACCGTGCCACTCTGGAGTAGTAGGGTCGTCAATATATCATAGGTAAGTCTGTTCTGAAATTATTATTTCTCATGACTTGCTCATCCTTAATTAAGAATCAGAACCTACCTTTGCAACTAGAAACAGGCGAGAAGTGATAGGCGTTACAGCTGTACCACTACCTAAGTTACTGCAATAAACATAATTGAGAATGGAGAGAGCGTACGCCATCCTTGATGATTGCGTAAGAAAACATCGTGTATTACAGAAACTCCAATGCGCACACGCTGGATTCTCCCTTAATCAGGAACAAAGTAACTCACTTTGGAAAGCTTTAGGATAAATTAGAAAACAAAACGATTTAAAACTAGGAAACGAAAGGAATGACAAAAAGGCAAATCTACTACACTATTATTTTCGGCATACAAAAAATGGGTTCTCTTTAAAGATGTAGAGTATTATAACTTGCTCAAACCTGATGCGACGTAACAATTGGTTTGTTGTTAACAAAATCATTTCCTGGTTGCTCCAACTGCGACCTTGAATTTGCAAATGCCTTACTGAAGCTGAGTCTACCCGATGACGTGATAGACGTAGAGGCTGGATTATAGACCCAGGAAATAAAATATGATGACGTATGCAATACCTTCTTACACAAATCACTGGGCCCAGACGAAAGCCTATCTCAGCACTTCTGCAATATGGGCAAACTTGTCCCAGTACTACTCTCAGTCCGGTTCATAGGAATAAAATAAACAAAATCTTTATTATGTTGTTATCTGAGTGATACAGCGATACAGCAAGCCTGGCATTTGGTACATACCTTATACTTGGAGGAAAAAGGGGGTTGTTTTTGTACCTTGAAATTTACCGGAATAATAGCAAATCAGACTAAAAACATATCAGTCAGTCATCTTTTTTTCTCCTTCATCGTTACGACCTGCAAAATGTTGTAAACGGTCGGGTAAATAAAGATCTATTCTTCATTTTATGAACTTCACGTATCGTAGCCTAAGAAAATGTTCTGAGAGTCATATTAAAGAAAGATGAATCAGTACTTGAAAAAAATCAGCAATGGTCCTGGCTGTCTTTACAGTACACATGCAAGGTGTTATCCATAAATAAAATAAATAAATAAAATCTTTATTATATTGTTATCTGGGCTATTCAGAATACAGTCATCAGAAAAATATAAATACAACTAGGTTAGAAATAGAATTAGTTTAATAAAACTAGTTTAAAAATTTTTAAATTCTTGTATGCTATAAAAACAATTCACATCTACAAGATCTTCTTAATTACTTTGTAAAATGTTTGACCTATGTTTGATTTTTATTGACGAACTGGTAACTGATTGAACAAAGTTAAACTGGAGTGTTCTACCGATTGTCTGTAGAATTCGTGTTTAAATTTTTTCGTGTAAAAACCATTTTTGTTGCGTGTATCATAGTTGTACATTCTCAGTGTGCTTAAGTGTATGCGTATGGACAAATCTAAAATAGTTTTTAACTATGATGGACGATGTATAAATAAATAAATAAATAAATAAATAAATAAGGGCGGGTTATTTAGACCAAAACATGACCATAAAACACAATATGCCTTAATAAAAATATTGCTGTAGAAAAAGAGACAAGGCGTTTAATAAAATTTTTTTTTCTTCATTTTTTGTTAATAGTTTGACTGTAAATTTATCAATTTTTATCAAAATCTACAGAGAAGCATAATTATCTGACAGACCAAAACGTACCCTTAATAAATGAAGTAATATTTGAAATCCCCTTCTAACACTACGATTTGTTCAACTGCGTTTTTCTCTGAAACAGATGAAATTATCGTTTTTAAACAGGAGTACCAATATTGTGTAGAAATGATGTTTACGTCATATTCTCTAATCAAAATTACTAAAACTTTTCTCAAAAATGTTACCAGTCGATTTCATCATCAGGAATCATTCACGTGGCGCCCCCTACAACAAATTGTAAAATAGTACATAAAATAATGTTCTTGGTCTAAAATTATGCCTCTCTGCTGATTTTGATAAGAATTTACAGTAAAATTATTAACAAAAAATGAAAAAAAAATTTAATTTAACGCTCTGTATCTTTTTCCGCAGCAGATATTTTATTAAGAAATATTGGGTCCTATGGTCATATTTTAGCCTAAATAACTCGCCCTTAGCCTATGTCCCAATAGTCATTATTTGGTACTTAATAAAATATTTTCTACAAGATTCAGTTTGTTTAAGATCAAAAAATGTTACTTATTTTCTTTTTGACAAATTAAAACTTTGTTCACATTTCTAGCGTTGCCCCTAATTAGTATACAATAATTCAGAACGGAATTTACTAGACCATTTTATATGTGCTTTCGAGATTGGATATATGAAGTTTGTCTTTCAAGTTACAATTAGCATAATAAGATGGAGTTTATTACAGATGTAGGTAATGTGAGACTCGAATGATAAATGTGTGTCTACTAAAAATCACCTAAGACCTTTGCACTCTCTGAAATTATTTAATGGAATGTTTTCTAAAAGTAACTTGGAATTGTGATGATTGTAATGTATTTATTGTGAGAACTCGATAATCACTGTTTTCGAATAGATTTAGAATCCAAGTTGTTTTGTTTTACGCCACTTTGAAAATTCATTTAACACCTCATTAGTTTTAAAGTTACACTCGTTAGCAGAATCTGCGTCTACAATAACGGTAGTATCATCTGCGAATATATAAATTTCACTGAATCAATGTGTTGCAGTAGATCATTTATGAAGAGTAAAAAAATTAAAGAACCAGCAGTGCTACCTTGAGGTATACCAAACAAGTTTTCAAAACTTTCCGAAAATTGACCATTTATTTTAACAACAGATTTTCGATAAATGCAGATAGAATCCACCACATTTATTTATATAGGGCCTCTTATACCTACAGCATCCAATTTCTGCAGAATGAAGCCGAAATCTAGAACATCAGAACTCGTCAAATCGAAAAACGCCGAAAGCATTTTTTTGTTTTATTGATTTTGTTAAATAATAAATTGTGTAATTTACGTTAGTGCGGTTTTTCAGTACAACGTGCAGATCTGAAAAAAAATTTAAATAATTGATTGTTGCAAACAAGCAGCTTTTTTGATTATTTTTGAAACTACACTAGAAGTAAAACGTGACAGGTCTATAGTTATTTACATCTGTAGTATCTTGCTTTTTGTGAATTGGTATTAAGTAGCTAACTTTAAGGGAATAAGAGGAATTGACCCAATACCACTGATTTATTTACTAAGGCTGCTCAGATTTACTGCAAGTTCAAATTTACACAATTTAATTAACGTTATCGGTATCTGATCGTAACTAGTAGAATGCTTTGATTTAAATGAGTCTATTTTATTTACATATATGAATACTAAGGTGGGTAAGGGTGCATGTTTAGGTTTTAGTGGTTCTGCTAAACCTTGAAGCAAATGCTTTCTGCCAAGACGAACCAATCCACAGTTGCACAGGTTTCGTCATACACTATACAGGTTTATACTGATCTTCTGGGGCTACCATACATAACACTTACATCACAATAAAATATTTAAAATGTACCGCACGAATAAATAAATAACAATAATGGTATGGCAAGAACAGGTTTGAAAAATATAGAATTATTACTGACCTGTTTATTAATTGTACAAAAAATTAGAAGTATTGTTTACTATTTGCCAAACCGCTTTCAATTGGTTGTTTGATGAACTAATTTTGCTTTTGTAATGAAATTCAATTTTTCTTCGTGAATTTTTTTTTTTGTAAAGACTTTTCATTTCTTTTAATTTCGTGAATGTACTGTATAATCTAAAGGTGTTCTTATAAAAGATAATGAATAGTTAACTGTATCTTTTTTTGACATTTGTTTTAACATAATTGTTATACCATGATAACGAACCACTACTACTTCACATTACATTTACTAATGCATTACCTTTTTGGACACCTGATCAAAGCAGTTCTTGAAATCATTACAGAACTCCGAATAATATCCAAATAACTCTCTGCCTATTTTCATAAGATCGGTATAGTGATTTAAATTGAAGCATACCTTCATTAGAAATTCTACTTAATTGATCGTTATTTTTGTAATTTGGTTTATATATATGTTTTGTGTAAATTGAAGTCAATGGTACTGCGCCATATAGTCAGATAAGACACGGTCAAAATATTAAAATTGTTAAAGAACTACGTTTTGCCACAATATAATCAATTTCTATTTTGGGTTGTCTTGGATTCCTAGTGGTTTTCTTTATTAATATTACACGATTTAATATTCATATTAGTCAAATATGATGTTAGAAATAGACCTTTCATAGCAATCTAGGTGTTGAGTTCACATTTAGATCACCACTTAGAATAATAAACTCGTATTTACTAGTTGCATAAGACAAAGCTTCTATCAATTGAGGTTAGAAATATTTCAGAATTTGATTGCGGCGACCGGTGTGCACATTATGCAATCACAATTTGTTTATAATAATTGAGAAACATTCCGAAATGATGTTCTTTACTGTATTCTTGAATACGAACTTGTATTGCTCTACATTGTCGTATTATACTCTACTTCTGCAAAAACATCACGCCCACCATGTAAAAACTGCCTTCTTACAAAACTCGATATCAGTTCATACCCTCTGATGGATATACTACTTTCATCACCATGTTTCAGCCAATGTTCACTAACACAAAATATATCTACATTTTTTGTCATTTAGCAATATCTCAATCTCACAAATTTTATTTCTAAAAAAGGACAAGTACAGTGTTTTCAATGACTAGATTATCTTCGTTTGGAGAAGTTGTTATCTTTGAACTTTGGTGTATGTCAAAACTCAATGTATGTTCAATAAAGTAAGTTTTCTTTTCCCAGGTCAATGTTAATAAGTTTGTTATTATGGTCCAAGGTTTATAATTATTCATTTCAAACTAAGCTGTATCAAAGAAGTGGTGTTGATAACTTTTATTCGGAGGTACAACCCGATTAAGTTCGTTGGTATCCATTTGAGCAAAAGACTTACCGATTACTCGGTATGTAGAGAGTACTATTGGCAAGTCATAAACATGCCCCAAAATGATTAAGGCGTTATGTAGGAAAAACCTAGGACTTTCACTCTAGTTGATTCGGTTAGATCTATTTACTGCAGTCAAGCCAATGATTTCCTATGGATCATGTGTATAGTAAAAGAGAATCTATTACAGATCAGAATCCCTAAAATGCTTAGGCCTAGCGGTCTTAAGTAGCAATTTCACCTACAAAGAAAGCTTATGTCTGGCGTTTGCTACTCACATCTTGAACTGTGAAGTAGTTGGGATCAAACAACAACTATCAAATTCTCCAATCAAATAATCTGAAATAAAACCAGGTTAGCTCTAAGACCAAAACACAATTTAGCATTAGCCAGTATTCTTAGAAGGGCTTTAAAGACAACTTGAAAACAAAAAAAAAGTAGGCGCAAAACATGATTTACAGGACCAGTATGTGCTACGATGTTACCTAAAGCTTAAGTAAAAAAATTTGAGATCTAGGTTTTGGAGTGTAGCCTAAAATGGACTGGAATTAGACACTCCACGAAGATATTCTAAGAATAACCCAAAACTAAACAGGAATCAAATGTGCCGCGAAAGACAAGAACGCAACTTACATTTGTATTTCAATGTGGGGACTGGCTCACTGTACAAGCTTCACAAAAGAACTATTAATGTGCGCACCCTCTACGGTGGGATATCATCAGGAATTGATAGTCGCCAACCCTGCCGAGCCCAGTAATTGGAGAGCTGGAAGTCAATTTAATGGGCAGATATAGTTAGTTTTAGGTTACTAGAACGGTTTTTAGAGAATATCTCGTGAAGATTAGTTTAAAGAGATTCGCTAGAAGAGAATTGTTTAGTACGAACACATTGCATTTATACACAGAGAAAGATTATTACTTTTATGGGATCTTTTTGTTTTATGTAAAAGATGGATAAATTATTTGCTTGTTCTTATTTCTTGCCTTTGTGTATATTTTAAATTAAATTTCCACTGCATGTTTATTTCATAAATCCAATTAAAATATGCAAATAAAATGTCCTCTACCTAATTTATTTATTGGAAGAAGAAACCAAAGTTTAATCCAAATCGCTTATTTAGGTAGGTACACTCATGAAATTTAAAACTTGGACACCACAATTTCTGTAAAAAAAAGTTTGCACATGTGTGAAGCTGGGCTTAAGGGTATCATTTACAATTCTAACAGCAGGTAGTCTCAGCAGGGGTTATCTTATAGAAGGACTGTAGAATGAATCATTACACTAAGCACGTTTTTAGAAAATAGGTAATTTACGTTGCTTACTTAATTTTTTCTTTAAAGAATATATTTGAAGGTATCGCTAATTAAACACCATAGCTCGATTAATTATCGAATCAAAATTTTGTTTAGGAAATGTTTACAAAATAAAATTAGAAATAATTTTGATTTAAAAACGTCTACAAGCAATAACTTTTAAATTAAATCAAAAAACTAAACATGGTTATTTGGGTTGACTGATTATTACTTATTTTTAAATAAATCTAACCTACTAATTATTGTAAGTTATTAAAAAATCATTAAACTCTCTATTCATAATATTTAGTCCTTACAAAATGTATATTTTTATGACGTTTCATTTTTCTGTAGTTAATATAAAAGTGAAAATAAAAACTAAGGCAATTCTTATTGTCAACGTATATATTTAGTTCTTTGACAAGAATTTATTACATAATTATAATTAAGATACCAAGTTATAGTTTAAAATTAAATGAAAACTTTTTTTTTTAAATAAAGGTATTTACTATATAAATAAATATAAGAAATCAATAATGGGTGTGACCTCCATTATTATTGATACATTCTTGGAGGCGTCTGCTCATTGACGCTATCAAGGTATCAATATAATTAATATTAATCGTTTCCCATGCGGTATCAATGGCTGCAATTAGTGCATTACGGTTTACTGGTATAAAATTTGGCCCTTGTTGTCTTCGGATAACAGCAAGTAAATTCGAGCCCAAACATTTTCGATAATGTTAAAATCTGGGCTTTTTGCTGGCCACGAAGTTATGAATCATGGCGTTGTCCTTTAACAACAAAATACATTATGAAAATGTTAATTCAACAGATCCCGAACTATTTTTGGAGAAAGTATAGTGAAATAAGAATACTTACTTGTTGGAAAATATAATCTTCGTCTGGATAAAACACTTCGACTGAAGGTTTCATAATAGTTTCCAAAATATCTAAATACGCAGCAGAATCAAGACGTCCATCGATAGCCCAACAAACTCCTGGACCTGCCCAACCCCAACACCACATTTTACAGAAAAAATAACCACTTCGTTTTTAGGACATATGTGATTATTTTCGTAACGAGTTCCTTCCATTCTAAAAACTTTTAGTGGTCCATCGTTGCGGCTATTGAACGTTTTTTCGTCGCTAAAATCACTCGATTCCAAAATTCCAAAGGTTCGTTCACATATCGCCTTGCAAATTCAGACGACGTCTCATATTTTCGTCACTGAGAACTTCTTTCGCAGCAGCATTATACTTCTTTATTCCCATCTCCTTTAATCTTTTTTGTGCAGTTATACGGCATCCGGGAAAATGTGTATCTGCTATAGCCCTGGAGTATGTAGCAAATGGTTGTTCTGTTACGTAATGAAACAACTCGAGATCTTGAGCACGTGTAGATACTTTTAGGTCTACCACTTCCGATGGCTCTTTCAAAGTGTGTTCAAGATTCCATTTTACTCGGTAATGCCCTACGGTGCTTTTGGTATATCTAACATTACATGAAACAATCCGCGCTTTCAAATCCCAGCACCGAGATGAGGTGGCATTTCTCACAACACTTGAAATTTTAAACTAAAAATGGAATTTACATTTCTTACTTTATTTATTGGTTCACACTACCCCTTCTCAAACAGTAGGTAATTGTTTATTTATTACATACTTCTAATGACCAATGTAACAACCCTTAGAGCAATATGACTCAAAGGAAGTAAATTAAACAAGCAAGGATATTCTATTGTTATTGAAACTTATTCATAAAGTAAAAAGCCATTTCTTTATAATGCTAATGGACAGGATGTGTATTAAGATTACAATAGAGGACTTATAAACTTTCGAAAATATCTAATTATAAATATTTACACTGCAATTGCGCTTTTCCTTTAATAATTTCTTAGCAATAACATACACGTTCTTGGTTTTTAAGTTTGTCATAAATTTGATGATAATTCTAATATTACATCACAAACTAATCTTTATTCGCCAAAATTGTTGCTTAAGTTTGTAAAGCTTCGTACACACCCTGAACAACAAACCGAGCAACAAACATAACAACGAACCGAAAGTCAAACAGAACGACAAACGATCTTTTATGATTTCCACAATCCCGAACAACAAACGGAACGTTTGTGCTGTTCCAAAATTATTTTCAGTAGTTTTCAGTTCTATATATATTTATTATTGAGAAGAAAATTGCGGAAAACAAGAAGATAGTGCCAACCAAATTTTACGCACAAAGAAGAGTAAAAATTATAATTTACTTCGCTTTTTTTTATTTTGGGAATTTCCCGCCCAAATGATGCTAATAGGGACATCATTTTTTTCTTGCATTCTTAAACACTGATTAATTTAAAACATTTTTCTTCTGTCAACTCCATAATATTACCTAAAACACAACAAACCCACAAAAGGGAGAACAAAAATAAATAATTTAATTCTCCCGCATAAGTTTGTTCGCCGTTTTGTTTAGATTCGTCCAAACCTGCAAACGCATTCGCGCGCATTTTCTTTGATGTTGGAGAAAAAACCGACAAGTTGCGGGAACGCCGCAAACCGTTCGTGGAACAATCAGGACTTTGCGAATCTGTTCTAAAATTCGTACGTAGCACCGTCCAAATTAATGTTCCGATTGCCGTTCGGTTCGTTGTTCTGTTTGTTCCTCGGTTTGTTGTTCAGGTGTGTACGAAGCTTTACAATAAGCATATGGTCAATATGAACTATATCTTATGAAAGGAGAGTTATGTAACTATAATTAACGACTTAACGTTACGTTAGTAGATTCCATTTACTATTTACACATATTTTCTTGGAACATTCGGTAATTAACTATCGGGATATGATGACCCTATACAGGTTGTGCGCAACTGGATACAAGCAAATAACTTGGAGCTGTTACCCTAAATATTATGAATAGATGTTTAATGATTTTTTTAATAACTTACAATAATTAGTAGGTTAGATTTATTTAAAAATAAGTAATAATCAGTCAACCCAAATAACCATGTTTAGTTTTTGATTTAATTTAAAAGTTATTGCTTGTAGACGTTTTTTAAATCAAAATTATTTCTAATTTTATTTTGTAAACATTTCCTAAACAAAATTTTGATTCGATAATTAATCGAGCTATGGTGTTTAATTAGCGATACCTTCAAATATATTCTTTAAAGAAAAAAATTAAGTAAGCAACGTAAATTACATATTTTCTAAAACGTAATAAGATAACTCCTGCTGAGACTACCTGCTGTTAGAATTGTAAATGATACCCTTAAGCCCGAAAAAAAAAAAATTTTTAAAAAAAAAAGGGGGGTAAAAAAATAAAGGGGGAAAAAAGTATTTTAAAAAAGTTAATAAAATATAAAGAAAAAAAAATAAAAAAAAAAAATTTTAAAAAAAAAAATTTTGACCAATACCAGAGTTTTGTTCAATAATTAAAACTTGATTAATTTACCCTTTACATTCTATGAAAGTATTTTTTTCTAATTACTGTTATGGTCAAACGCGAGCAGGGGGGTAAAAAAAATAATAAAACCTTTAAATTATACACTTATTATTAAAAATACAACGTGACGTATTTACGTCTTGAGTGTTAACATGGCAATGCGTATTCACGCGTAATCTAATTATTAGTCGAAGGTTGCGGCCAGCGTTTCAAGAGACGGCCGCGGGAAACGGAGGTTGGGGAACCAACATACGTCACCCAAAATCTCTAACATTCGGCCATCCTGACGCGGGCTCGCCTCGATGCCCTCCAACTGGAACCGCAGTTCCTAAAATCAGAAAACCAAACCAGTATCCATGTTTGAAAAAAATTGAGAAAAACAATTTTAAGCAAATTAATTGGATTTAGCAACAGTTTCCCACAAGGACTGTAAAACTTGTTGATGTGACCTCAACAAGGACTTGAAGCGCACAACCACCAAATGTGATCGGACTCAAAACAAGTCTACTTGAAGTTAAAAATGTGACCTCAACAAGAACTTGGAGCGCACAACCACCAAATGTGATCGGACTCAAAACAAGTCTTGGAGTTCAAGATGTGACCTCAACAAGGACTTGAAGCGCACAACCACCAAATGTGATCGGACTCAAAACAAGTCTACTTGGAGTTAAAGATGTGACCTCAACAAGGACTTGGAGCGCACAACCACCAAATGTGATCGGACTCAAAACAAGTCTACTTGGAGTTAAAGATGTGACCTCAAAAGGACTTGAAACGCAACAGTGGCAAACGTCTGGAGTACACCAAACGCAAACTCTACAGTGCCTAACGAGGCTGGGTGTAGCGGAACTATCTAGTATCATGGACTCAACAGACGCCCTCTTGGAGTATTCAAATGTCACGGCAAATTTAATTTATTTTTCTTTTTTTGGACTAAAATCCAAAACATTATGCTCATGTAGTTATCACTTTGGTATTACTAAACAACAAGGTCATTATTATGACATTTTAATACAGCTTCTATCTGTTTGGTTTTTGTGAGTTCAGTGACGGTTCGTAGAACTCAGGATTTCTGAGTTCAGGGAGGAGAACTTCCTACAACTTAAAGTTTATTTTAAAAAGATAAAATCAAGAGCAGTTCATCAACACAATTTGAGTATGGAGTCACTACGACAATAGTGAATTATGCCTCAACAGTTATTAGTCTGGAGTCATGATACAAAATAAGTCTCATTACAGCTTGTAACATAAGGTAAAAGAAATACGTAAAATTGAAAGAACTGTTTCGTTTAAAATTGATATTGAGTCTTTTATCGACTTTAGTGAGCAGTGAAACGTAATACTAATAAGAAAAGAAAGTACTACTCACTTTATTTTGTTTTTGAATCCTGAAGAGCTTGAGCCGATCACTGGCTACTACACCACGGAATCGACCTCTGTCCTTGGATATTGATTGGACACGATAACGGTCGTTAGGAAGCACCTCTAGGATTTTGACCGGTCCAATGTACTTCTGAACAAGCTTTCCGCTGGTGAGACCTTTGATGACAGGAGTCCGCTTTACAAGGACCGCATCTCCGATTTGGAATTTCATTGCACACAGGCGATTTTTATCGTAACGTTTTTTTTATTACACTCGCGTTTTTAACAAGATTTCTCGCAGCTTTATCACGCTTGATTTGAATTTGGTCTAGTTTGTTTTCAAGGTTATCATTGATTATGGGAGAATTGTCGTATTTTAAGCGAGGTCGGAATCTGTACAAAAAGTTCGGAAGGATTGGCCAGTAGTGGCGTTCAGCGTCATGTTAATCCCTCGTTGGACATCAACCAAATGATTCTCCGAAGACTCATGCAGGTCATCAATAGATGCGGTTAAAGCACTTAAGATGGTACCATTAAACCTCTCGACTTGTCCATTGCTTCTAGGGCTAGCAATAGCATTTAGAACATGTTTGATGTTCTCGGATTTGCAGAAGTTTTTCATGGTTTGACTGGTAAACCCCTTTCCTCTATCAGTGATAATACGAATGGGGTTTCCATAAAATTTTATTAACAATTTTAAGCACTGAATAACTGGTTGAGTACTTGTATCTTTTACGGCTTTGATCCAAGTAAACTTGGTAAACGCATCCACAGTTACTAAAGCGTAGACGTTACCATTAGGACTTCGACAAAATGGTCCTACATGGTCCAAATGTAATGTGTGGAAGGGTTGCGCAATTTTTTCTATCGGGTTTAAATAACCGCGTCTTTTGCCTTTGTGCGTTTTGGATCATAAGTAGAGGGAATACAGGCGTTCACATACTTGAAGATGAAATCTTTATTCTTAGGGAGCCACTATTTTACAATTTTTATCAATAATTAATCGAAGTTTTTGAGCTGTACTCAGTTTCATAATGTTACAGGCACTCCCAAAGTCGATATATGCTGATAAGTACACACATTAATTTTGTTGTAACAGACAATTTGCACTTTAGCAGATAATGGATTGCCAAGCTGAGATTTTAATTTCCAACATATATTTAGGGTGTGGATCTTCTTTTATTTGCTGTAACTACAGGTTAATTTCTTTTTTGTGAAATTATCGATATTCCGCCAGTGGATTTCATAGAATGTTATTTTGCCTTTTGTTTCCGGCGTAAGTAGTACTGAAACGATGTTGCTTGAAAGATGATATGTTTTGTTTGGAAGAAATGGTCACGTAATTTTAATTGTTTACGAATGTAAACGATGGATTTACAATTCGCTGCGTGAGCACTAGCTCTGATTAGATTATTATTTATAGTGGTTATTACGTCGCAATAACTTTATCCGGGAGGTTACAATGCTTACCAACGCGTAACTTTTCGTAAAAGAAGGAAATTATATCTTGATCCTGATTTCGTTCTTTATTTACGAAATCTTTTAACTTTAAAGCTATGCCTTTATGTGGTGGAAAAGCGACTCTCAGTTTTTCTTCCCATTCATACCAGTTAGTAGGTGCTACGGTTTGACAATCGTACCACAATTTTGCATTTCAGTCAAGACGCGCAATTGTACAAAAGATTTTTCCGTGGTCATCCAATTATACATAAGGCTAATCGAATTTATTTTTTCTAACCATCGATCTATTGTAAGCCCATCAGTGGAATCATTAAATTCGAATTAATTATATAGCGAGAAATTGTCACGTATGTTATGGATAAAATAACAATTAGTCTGAGGAGGGCCAGCCTGACGAAAAAATGGGCGCCGTTATTACCGTGTGAAAGTTTAAGATCCTGCAACGTAGATTGCCGGAGAGGCGGCGAGTCGTTATTTCGATCTTCGGGGACCGTTGGATTAACGCTATTTCCTTTTCGCACAATGTTTTCTAAAATTTTTAGTCTTTGTTTTAGAATTTCGGTTTCCGATAAAACAGTATCAGGAGATTGTGAACGATTCCGACGTCGTCGCTAGCGAGACTTTCGCGTTCGCTTGGTGTCATATTTCGCACATGCGGGGTTGGGCATTGTTTATCAAAATAATAATCAAATCAAAATTAACGTTCACAGTTACAAGATTTAAGAACAGACTAGACTAATTCTAATAAAATAAGACTGGTTACTCACAGTGTTTCAAACTCCGGAATACCAGCAGTTACACAATAAATTGCACACACATAAGAATGTCTTTTTTTAAATGTTTATAGCGTGAGGGTTGACTTATCCCACTTCTGATTTTGTTATGGTCAAACTCGAGCAGAGGGTTAAAAGAAATAATAAAACCCTTAAATTATACACTTATTATTAAAAATACAACATGACGTATTTACGTCTTGAGTGTTAACATCATAATGCGTATTCACGCGTAATCTAATTATTAGTCAAAGGTTGCGGCCAGCGTTTCAAGAAGCGCGGGAAACAGACCACGGCACGGTCCAATCCGGAAGATGTTTTGTTTCAATAATGACTTCGGCCGTGGAAACCTCAATTCTTACTCTAGTTAAGTACTTTTTTAAAACAATGATAAATTTCCGATTGAATAAAATGATAACAAAATAAGTCACGTTCTCTTAATGAAGTAAATTAAAAAACTAAATAACTATAATAAGATCGGTTAAATGCAAACCAATTGATTGACGTACAAACTGTAAATTAATAAATCGTTTGTGGGATATCCGGATTAAGTATAATAACATAATGTGTTTCAGTTTAATCAATATAATTGCATCAAAAATAAATACCTATGGAAGGGGGTTAGTTTTAGAGTGCTTCAAGGCTAAATTTGATTTAACACTACAAATACCGACTAATTGAGCTAATACCATTGTAATTAGCACTTTAAACCTCAATCTATATTTCACAGTTGTTAAACAAACCCACAATTGCAGTTGTCTAGACCACTTCCAATGCGGTCCAGGATCGGCATCATATTCATATAACTACTAATGTGCGCCGCAAAAAGTGAAAAAAACGATACAATGGATGTACCTGATTGTTTTAACAAACTATAATCCTTAAGACAGGGTTAAGGGCTTATACGGTCCTTAACCTGCTAATTATAAGACAGTTGCACGCTTACGTTTTAAAACTGAAATTCACAATTTTGCATAAAAAGAGAGAAAAAGAATATTGCGTTTTCAATATTAATAATATTATTATTATTATAGGCATTATAGGTAATAAAATTTTCAACAACTTTTCTTCTATAACTTTTATGTAAACTTAATATTGTTAAAACGATTAGTGTCACGTGATTTTAATATCGGTAATTAATTATCGGATCAAAAATATTTTAAGCCAAAGTTATGTATAAATTAAATCACAATCCATTTTTAATAAGAAAAAAATGCGCAAAAGAAATATTTTTGTAAATATTTCAAGAATTTAAATGCCTTTTTGACTCGAGCGATTATAGCCAAAACCTGTACTGCGTTGTTACAAATAACGCCTATATACCAAATTTCATAAAAGTTGTTTCTTAGTTATTGCGGTCATACATGGACGGAGTGCCGGCGTTAGCCGGCTTACATCAAACAAAAAATTGTTTGGCTTCATTATAACCTAGTAGCTTGTCGGAATTTGTCCCCATCTTGCTAAGACGCGAATTAATGTAAAAATAAGTTATGGACTTCATTTAAAAAATGTCAGAGTATCTTGAGGTCATTGACTCGAATTTCGTTGATTTAATTTTTATGATTCGATAAAAAGCTGTAATGTAGTAAAACCATCGATACGTTCTGTTGAGGGAATAAGCGTATGAACAATTCCTTGTTTAGAAATTATGGAAGGGACTAAAATGGCAATGATATCATTTAGAACTCCTTAACACTGAGTAGATGGATTCAATCTGATCTTCAATCATAAACATAGTGGTGGAAAAACTATCAAACTGAAGTTTATAAGGCAAAATACATCTGTCAAAATGCCGGCTAACTCAGAGAAAACGCAAAGGAAAAAACTTATCTGCCGTTTCAAGGAGTTAGCAATAAAATTAAGAAGATCTTAAATCCACAATAAAGAAGAAAAAATGCGTTAGTCCTCAAGAGGGAATTACTAGAAAGATGCGGAAGTGGCCTTCTATATTCAAGTGCCCTCTTAATAATATACAGTGGAGTGGGTATAGGCAAACCCCACTATGCAAAGGAGCTTCTTCTGGGTTACCGGCAACGTACATGTAGCATAGAAATTAAGAACTACAGCCTGGTCTAACAATCTGTCCTAATTTCGAGAAAAGAAACTTAAATGCAATGCTATTGTTTTGCATAGGTACTTGCAAAGTTAAAAGTTCTTGTGGAAAAAAATAATGTGATTTTCATCTCAACTTCCCTGAAAAGAAGCAGCAGCTGCCACCTCACTTGGTAAAATATCTCATCAACTGCTGCGAGGCAATCGGAAGATATCTAATCCTAGGTGTCAGAGTTAATGGATACAATATTATCTAAGGCAACACTAAGAAAAAAGGTGAGTAACTTAATGAATACTTATTTCTTGCTAATATAGTGAACGGTTCGAAAATCAAAATTTCATCAAAAGGAAATATTACCTTAGTGTCTCGGAGATTGGTAAAAGTAAAACCCAATTTGGGAAAAATAAGTCTACCGTACAACCAATGCAATTACAAAGGACTAGAAGCAAAGTGTCCTCTTTAAAACCATAAATAGTCACATTGTAATACCTTGAACTGACCACAACACTGGAAATTAATTAGAGGATTCGTAAAGAAAAGTTCCCAGAGAACATTGTGTGAAAAACTTTAATAAATCACTTCATATAAGCAAACTGCAAAATAATCTCTCAGAAAGAACTCAGAAAACATAAGTGCATTAAAACGAGAAAACGGCATTATACGACAACCTTTCAGAAAACTGTGAAAGCTTTGCTGTCAAAGCATTTTCTAGGTATATAGCACCACGTAAAACGAAAAGCAGAGCTTACTGTCTTTTAACAAAAAAATAAAAGCAAATTTAAAAAAAGATCATGTAATAGAGTGAGTATTTTACAGCACTCCATGGTCAACAAAACAATCATGTTGCTATGTTATCATTTCGTTGTGATATCGGGCAATCGCAAATCTACATTAGAAAATTTGTTCTGTTAAATGACTAATAATAGTGATTTCAAGTAATCACCAATCTCTTACTTTACTACAAAGTAATAAACAAAAGTAACAACTTCTTTTATTTCGAACATATTATGTGACATATTATTGAAAGCAGAAAAAAAGGTAGAAGTTATTTATGAAAAAAATCAAATATGGCGCCCATTTAAAATAAGAAAGTTACTATCAATATCTTCAAAACCATTCTTGTGATAATCTTTTTTAAATTCAGGGTGGCTGACACCAAGTGTTACCAAATGAAAACGCTCTAATTTTTTAAATTTTGATTATTTTTTTATTGAAATTTCGTGGAATATGTTAAAAACAAATTACATTTTATAAAAAAACATGTTACTGCTAGATATGACCTCCTTTGGCTTTGATTATTTGATTCAGTCTTCCATAGAAAGCATTGCATGCTGACCGAACATGGGCTTGCGGAATTTTATTCCATTTTCGAACAAGAGCTGACTTCAATGCATCAACACTTTCGTATTTTTAGTGGACACCTTACTCTTCAAAATGGACCATATGGAGAAATCCATGGGATTCAAGTCCGGTGAATATGGTAGCCATTCTTTCTACGAAATCAGCAGGGAACGCAATTTTGTAAAAATTGCTGTGTCGCTTTGAGGTTTGTGTGACGGTGCCGAGTCTTGTTGAAATGTCCAACGGTTCGTACTAAAGTGTTTACGTGCCCTAGGTAGCAAAGCATCGTTAATAATCTTTTGGCGGTACACCTTTTGGTTTACCTTGACTCCCTGTTCGATGAAAACCAGAGGAATGCGTCCATCCGCAGTCACTGCAGCCCAAACCATAACAGAAGTTGGTGATTGCTTGCGCATGGCAACTCTTGCGTCCAAATTATCGTTGGACTTGTGCTCTAACCAAACACGATCATTTTGTTTATTCACATACTGTTGAATGGTGAAAATTTTCTCACCAGGAAAGACAATTTTTGGAATCTCATCACGTTCGGCCAAGGCCTTCAATGCTCGTGTTCTTTCAAGCCTAACTTTTTTTTGTGCCTCTGTAAGATCTTGAACTTTTTGTATCTTGTAGGGCTTCAAATGTAGTTCATTTTTCAATATGGTTTGAATGCTGTATCGTGAAACATGCAGATGCGCTGCTAATTGATTGGCACTTTGACGAGGATTTGGTTGGATTCGTTTCTTCACCTTTCGAATCATTTCTTTTGATGTTGCTGTCTTTTTAGGACCGTCTCTGTTGCGTTTAGCGATGCTACCAGTTTCGTTGTATTGAGTTATGGTTCGATACACAAACATTTTATTCACATTCAAATGCTGGAGCTGACGAACTATTGCTGTTTGTGAATTTCCTGCCAAATACAGTGCAATTACACTATTACGTAATTTCATTACGATTTTTTATGAAGATATTAATTTAGAATCATTCTTTTTTTGACCACATGTAAACAATTAACCAAACTTAAATCTGTCAAAAAATTGACGCGCGAAAATAAAAACTACACAAATGACAGCAGAGTGAAGTCAGTAACGTTTAGTCTCAGCCACCCTGTAGATTACAGTTTGCCTTCATTAGTGAAAAAAATTTTGTACGAACTTTTTTTAGTAGCTGTCCTAATAAGTGAAATAATTAATATTTTTGAAAATGGCATTTTTTGGTTTCTTCTTGATATCTTCGAAACGGATCATAATTTTTTATACCAATTAACGGCATCTCCATCGGCATGGAAATCTGTACAACATTGCGTTTTTAACCGAATTTAATTAATTTATGAATACCCATACAATACCACTCAGAATGGGACACACTGTATACATCAACGAAATTTTTCTGCGATAACAAACGAAGGATAATCTCAATCCACCTCGTAAAAAGATCTTGAAATACCAATAAATACACGTGGAAATGGACCCATTAAATCGGTTGATGCAATATCAAGCGGTTTTAGATTAGAGGGTTTGACTCTCTGACAAGTATCACTATCTTTCACATAGCACTGTAGGTCCAACTTCATGTTAGGCTATAAATAAAATCTACCTAAACTCCAATGTGTCTTATCAGTTAAAGTCTATTTAAATAAGGAGCTACTAATTCCAATCCTCACTAGGATCTTCTGATTCGCCTATCAAAAGCATTTTCTAAAATAGTACAAACGATTAGAGTCTATTTTCCAGTCGGGATGCAAATCTGGCGAAGTAGTGACTTTATAAAACTTTCTATTGTACCAAGCATCTTCAGTATTATTTACTAAATTTACTATACTGATATTTTCATGTCTACTAGATAGGCAATTGAACGAGCATTTTCTGTACGAAATTTCAAAATCAAACACTTGGTTTTCTATTTTAAGCAATTATTCCAAGCTAGCGTGGTCAGAAATTAGATAAATTTGTAGCTTTCAAATAATGACGATTACGTTGGATATCAAAAAACGCTGTCAAACATTCTGTCACGGAATAGTTTTGTTCTGCTTCAGACAAAGAACAGGATGAGTGTTCACTAACACGTTTCTTGCCATTTTGAACATGCGTTAAAACCGCGCTTACACCAGTATTATTTGCGTCGCATTGCAAAGTGAATGGCAAACTAAAATCGGGTGGTGTTAAAATATTAACTGACGAAATAATATTTTTCAAATTTCCAAAAGCTTGATCTTGTTCACATTCTATTCCAATAAAGAATTTGTATTTAATAATCTATAAAGAGGCGACAATAATGTAGAAAAATTTTCAATGAATCTTCTAGACCAGCCATGTCAAACTCAAAGTCACTGGTGGGCCAAAAGCATGAAGACCATAGACTAGGTGGGCCGCAAAACCTAATCTTAAAGAAGACAAACTACTGAAAATCTTAACGAAAAAAGTACTATTATGTTAGAAGTATATTTATTAAATTTCCAATAAAAGGACATTACAAAAACTTACAAACATTAACTTCTTTTGCCAGATATTTGACATCTTTTGTCTTTAATTAAGTTGTCTATTTGTGGCGTGAATTTATCGGCGGAAATAACTTTTAAAACTGCGTCCAAGTGTGCGTCCGTCAATCGCGATCTTGCGGGAGACTTGTTTCCTTTCATCAAAGAAAATAATTGTTCACACTTATAGGTACTTCCAAACATTGACAGGATTTTACAGGCAAGTTTTCTCATTTCTTGGTATTGAAAAGGCAAGTACTTATAAAATTCGAATGTACCAACACTATCAAATTTTCTTTTAAATGGGTTTGACACTGAATCTCAATCACTTCCATCTGCAAGTGAGGGGGAACTTTATCAATATCGATAGTGAAAAGACCAGTAAATAAAGAAAAATTGTTTTCTTGGGACTTAAAATCCTGAAAACGCTTTTCAAATTCTGACAGAAGGCTTCCCATTTTCTCTGTATACATTTTGTATGATATTGGGCCACTTGTACTTTCCTGATACGCCTTGCAAGTCGGAAAATGTGACAGATTATCCACCGCTAACTGGTTTTTCCACAGCATCATCTTACACTTGAAAGCTTTAACATGATCATGCATATCTGTTATAACTTGACGTGGTCCTTGCAATTTCGTATTTAAGTCCGACAAGTGTTTTGTGATGTCTACCATAAATGAAAGATCTTGTAAAAAGGTACGTCGGATAATAAGCTGACATCTTATTCTTTCACTTCCATGAAAAGGCGTATTTCTTCTTTGAGTTTCCAAAACCGATCGAGAACCATAGAACACAAAAGCCATCGCACTTCTGCATAATAAGGTAAACCAGTGTACTCACTTTCTAAATCACGTAAAACGCACAAAACTGTCGCTGATTCAAGCCACGTGACCTTATGAAGTTTATCATTTTTTCACTGACTTTAAAACGCTTTCCAACTTGATCACTTTTGAGCATAAAACTTCTTGGTGGATTATGCAATGAACATGATGAAAATCTGGTTTGTCACTGCCCGTTTCTCTGATATTTGTTTGTAATATTTTAATGAAGCCATTATTTACTCCAGTCATTGAAGGAGCTCCATCTGTTGCAACGGAATACAGTTTTGACAAATCTAAATTGTACTTTTGCAGAAGTCCATAAACAGCATTGAAAATATCCTCCCAGTTGTTGTATCATGCAATGGTACTAATTCCATCAATTCTTCATAAACGTTGATATCTCTATCAACAGCACGAAGAAAAACAGCGAGTTGCGCCACACCACACACATCTGTACTTTCGTCACAGGCAATAGAAAATGCAATGAAAGAGTCTGATTTTGTTTTTATCTGTTCGCTTATATTGGCAGCCAACTCGGTAACTCTTTCAGCGACAGTATTCCGGGACAAGGATATATTTTGAAAAGCCTTCACGCTCCCGGGACTTACAATTTCCGCGGCCTTTACAAGGCACTCTTTTATAAATTCACCTTCAACAAATGGTTTTGAGTGTTTTGCGATCAACTCCGACAGTACGTAGCTCGCTTGAACGGCAGATTCATTTTCTTGCTTTGGACGTGTAAACATAAGCTGTTGATCTTTTAACCGTGATTTTAACTCTTTTAACTTTTCGTTTCTAATCATGCCTGTATACTTGTCAAACTTAGTTTTATGACTATCATAGTGACGTTTTATATTATATAATTTTGGGACACCGACTGTACTGTTACAAATCAAGCAAATAATTTTGTCTTTCACTTCACAGCAAAAAAACTCTAATTCCCACTTTTCTTGAAAGATACGATGCTCATCTCCAAGTTTCCTCTTACTTCCACTTGGTTTTGAAACAGACATGTTAAAAACTTTACCCGAAATAAATAACAATAAGTACTGTTACGTGTTGTAACAATAAGTACGCAACTAAACTCACAATTCTATCGCAACTGACTCATAACTGACTGAACAACTGAACTGAATCGAGCGGTATTGGCTTATATACGGATTGTGATTTCTCGACAGTTCTTTCCAGAATGTTCAGGTAGCGTCATCTGTGTTCTCGCGCGATAGAACTTTCCGGAACAAGCCAGGCTTTTAGGTTGAGCGCGCATCTTAGTTCATCATCACAGTACTTTATTTTCGGTTTTTAACAGGCTCGCGGGCCGCATTACATGGCTGTTTTCAAAATTGATTCGGGGCCGCAGGAAAATACTCAGTGGGCCGCATGCGGCCCGCGGGCCGCATGTTTGACATGGCTGTTCTAGACCATCCTTCTATACCTAGGAATGTTTGTAACGGCTTTACATTCTTTTGAGCTAAAAACGAAACTACTGAACTGATTTAATGCGGATCAACGCTAAGACAATGTTTCTTTACACAATGACCTAAGTATTTTGTCGACAGCACGCATTGGTACAATAGTGAACTACACTCGAGTTCTCTTACTCCTGAAAAGTCCCAAAAACACAAAACAGCTGTTAAGTGATTCGCAGTGTTTGTTTGCTATTGTACGATCTCTTGCGAACTTACAGCAGACAATTCAAAATTGTTATTTTTGCCAACACTTAATTGGCTATAGTAATCGAAGAATCGACTTATGTCACTGTCTACACATCTATCGACACAGTTGCATTAATGAAAATTCATTTTCGAAACATGTTGGGTTATTACGGGATGACATTATATGTTGCATATGTAAAATATATAAATTACTGAGGGCTCATTGCCTCAACAAAAATCTGTGAATTCTCACAAAGCGATTTACAAATAAAATTACAATTACTCATCTGATAAACAAAGAACAATTTTTATACTCACCGGGAACCCCTATTTTTTGTCTTCATTTGGTTAACTTAGGTCTATTTAATTACTCCACACAATAATTATATAAATATAATATATACTCTTCGACAACTAGCTAGTGTAATCTGAAATAAGTGGAGGCTTCTCCGCACCCTCAACCTAGTTGACATTCAATGATCGGATCGGGGCACCTAATAAGTTACGTTCTCCACCTGCATAATGTCATTCAGGTAGACCGCAACACCCAATTTTGCGAGTAACCTCGGACCTGAAAAAACCACGACATTCTATCACGCAACTGTGTACTGGGGTTGAATAGTTAAGTGATGTTCAAACACACCAAACAACCTTTTTGCTGCCAGCCCACTACTTACTTGCGCCTCCACTATCAGTCTACTCAAATCTCAACATTTCGTAAATTAAAATAAAAAGATTCTCATATTTTTCATTATTAAAAATAAATCTTAATCCATCTGTCAGTCACTCTGGCAAAAACCTCCGGCCTCTATTTTTTTATCCCATTAAACATATAACAAATAATTAATTAAACTGAATGAGCATATAATGAAGAAATTAACAAAAAAGAAAACATCATTAAAAATGTATCTTCAAAAATTCGACCAAGCAACAAAATTTTGCGTCCCCGCAAAATTTTTATCAGAATTAGAATTTTCCGGTAAAGATACTACATCTGCACTACTATCATCGTCACTTTTATCGCGTTTCATACAAACACCCATACGGACCCTTGAGTAATTGATATGTTATTTAGCTGTTAGTCAGTATTTAGACACACCTTTAGATTTTTTCGCCGAAGTGAACCATTTGCTACATCTCACTTCTGTATGTAAAATATATAAACTACTGCGAGGGCTATTTGTCTCACCAAAATTCGTGGAATCTCACAAAGCGGTTCACTCCAACAGCACACAAATGCGGGAGATTTGCAAATAAATTCACAATTACTCATTTGATCAACAAAGAACAATTTTTATACTCACCGAGGACCCCACCTCTATTTTTGTCATTATTTGGTTAACTCGGTCTTTTAACCAGGTTCACCATGTGTAACTCAAGACCAAAAATATCATCAGCCAACTTTTGTAAAGTTGCCGATATGGTCGTAAGACGGAAAGGCTAACCTTATAAGGGAATAAACGACGACCTGAAATCACGACGGGAGTTAAATCTTTACTGGTTTCATTTGCCAATGAACGAAGACTATTTAACAAATTAGTCATGTTAGGAAGAGGGTAGGAATCCTTACAAGTAATAACATTAATTCTACTAAAATTAATACAAAATCTATAATTCTTCTTTACGTACCTTGACAAATGGCAAACACCACGGATTCAAGATGCATCGATTCGAAAACTTTGACAAATACCGATAGGCTTTTTGTTTAATAGGACTATTTCAATACTAAGTTAGGAGTAAATTCTGTAGATGATTCTATACCTTTCTTAATTATTTTATCAAACATTTTCTTTCCGACGAGTTAAAAGGAAAAATATCATAACTAGGTAGTTTGTGACAGTAACGGTAATTTAAAAAAATAAAACAAAATGATGTTGAGGATCACCCTCAAACCACCACGTATGTGTAAACTGGTACATATTTTCGATTTCGAAACGCTATCTAAACCAAACAATAACGATACGGATATCGAGGGCAAATGAAATAACTGGAAAGTAAATTTTTGTTTTCCAAGATACAATGAAATAACAAAACTTCCTTAATTGCTCTAGAGTTTGCTAACTCGGCTAAGAATGGTACAATTCTAATAGGTTTGTATCTTAACAATGAAAATGTCCTTCCCTAAATAAGATAAATACGACGACAAATGTATTGAATTCACTGTGATCCGCTAACACTACTAAAAAAACATTGTTTAGCTATTGGTTGGTACTTATAAATTTCCGATTTTGGAGTTGTTTAAACTGAAAGAAATGGAATTTAGAGTATTCATTATTTCGGATATTCTACTAATTTCGACAAATTACAACTATCAACAACAATTTCCGAATTACTGCAAGGTGGTCCCCGAGAACGGGAAGTTTTGAAAACAGTAGTATTTAAACAAAAAATGTATTCTAATAAAATGCAGTACCACAGTAATAAGCTATATGCCATTTTTATTTGTTAAAAATAATACCGAGTAAATGCCTTTCCCTTCTCTGTATGCACTCTTGCAATCTTTCACAAAAATTCTTCATAGCACAATGCAAAGTATCAACAAGACTATTCGCGATTTCTTCAATTATGTTCCTTTTAAGGTTTTGAATGGTTCTTGGTTTATTTGTGAAAACCTTTAGCTTTAGGTAGCCTTACAAAAATAGTCACAAGCCGTTAGGTCTGGTGACCTTGGCGGCCAGACAAGGTCTTCTCGGCTGGTAACATGTTGTGAAAACAATATTTGCAAAGCATTTAATGTTGTTTGCGTGGTGTGAGACGTAGCACCATCCTGCTGAAACCATGTTTGATTGTTGTGTGGAAATCTGGTTAAATAATGACTCAAAAACTGGTTAATCATACCGGTATAACGGACAGAGTTAACAGCATTTTCATTTCTATCTTCAAAAAAGAAGGGCCCGATAATTCCCATTAAAGATAGTGCTCCATAATTACTAAGTGGCATATTAAATTGACAGATAATCTAAAAAACAATTCATAGCCAACTATACCTAGTTACGGAATAACAATATTATCAAATTTCCCATTCCGGGGACCACCTTGTACAATTAATTAAATTTCTATGTCTACAATAAGACTATGTAGGAGAACCTTGGAAGTTTGGCCGGTTGTGAAACTGAACCTTCTAACTGGTTTCTTGGATCGTAGTTAGTACCTACATCTCAACTTGATAGTTCCTAGTTTCCCACAAGTTGATTAGCGGTTTTTTGATTTTTTAAGTATTCGGTCTGATGCAACCCCTTACTATAGTGGTCAAAAAAGTAGTACCATTACCATTTTGACACGGTCCTATGTTGAAGAAAAAAAATGTTTTTTACTTTTAGATGTCGAATGTAAATGATATTCTGCAAAACCAACCATTTATTAATATATTGATAATTACTCAAACGATTCTGTGCAATCAAACTTTATTTCTAAATTAAATTAAATTCTATCATAACAATGGCATAATTGAACAATGTAAATTACAGACTCCCTTTCATCATTATATTAAAAAAATTACGTGGAACTGCAGGGTAGTTTCAATACAATACATGTTTTGGTAAAATCTCGTTTTCGATCACAATTATTCATTGTTGGGCGCTTTATTATTTAGTTAATTTGATTATACTATTAAATTTGAACAGTTATGTGCAATAGCTAAGCCGAGCGCAAAATATTAATTAAATTTTCAGAGTTTATGTTTTCATTTATCTAATTTTAAGTAAATAGAGCATTAAAGTCGACTCTCAATTACATTATGGAACGTTGATTGTAGCCAATGACCCCGTTGCATTCTTAACGATTATTGGAAAAATAAAAATTTTTATTTTACATCTTGTTTACATAACAAAACGTAAAGGTTAAAGCACTATTTTAGAAAAGAAAATTTGTGTTTCTTGGAAGTTTATTTTTTTTCTCGACGTTTACTGGTTGTGAGAAAATCCACTTTAGAAAAGAGAATATTTAATCTTTTTAATGGACGTATCTACAAAAATATTCTTTCTACATACTTTATTTCAAATAAAAGTTAATGATCACAACTTTTCTTTAAACAATTTTTTGATTTAGTGAGTAATTATCGAGATACGATAATCATGCGACATGTACCGGGTGGTCAGATAAGAATACAAAGTGTTGTATCTCGGAAACTATTTGTCGTCGAGACTTGCGGTAAAAAAATATATGACTAAAGTGGCCAAAAGAACTGTGGAAATTATTTTTAGATTTCCTAGATGGTCGCCAAGGGGCGCAACCGCCATATTAAACCTTTAAGTAATTTTTCATTAAAATCCACCTAGGAAATGTACTAAAAAAATATATGTTCTTAAAAGCTAAGCTTTATTCGAGTAATTTTGTTTAACTCTTTTTGACGTATCTATTAAAATAAAGTGGTGGGGGGCTTTAATGTTTTTTTTAAATAAACAGCTGTAACTTCTAATATGTGATATGGTTAATTCTTAGTGATGCCGGTAGAGCGCGTTTTTTTGATATAACAGCAGAAAATTGCAAAATTCTCTAAAAATTTAAATGCAATAATATGACTTTTTTTCCAGAAAAATGTAGTGAAATGACACCTAAATAGGTTAGTGAAAACCGTATCTTGATATTTTATTCCTAGCCTTAAATATCAAAGAAAGAAAATTTAGTTATCATAAAATTTGAAAAAGACTCTATTACAGCGGTAATTATTCAAATAATAAAAGTATTGTTACTTTAAATATTTAAAAAATAACGTATAATGACATGAGAAGAATAAAGGACCGATTCTGAAATAAAACTAATGCCTCAATGCATTGTTGAAGCTGCTCATGTGTGGACGTTACAACAGCTTCAATTTCTGCTCTTGGCAGACTACGAATGGGCTCTTGTATTCGTATTTTCATGTCGTTTCTCGTTGTTGGTGGAATTAGATAAACAATATCTTTTAACCGACCCCATAGATAGAAGTTCAAACTAGTGAGGTCTGGCGATCGGGGTGGCCACGGAAATAGACTTCCTCGTCCAATCCACCTCTGGTGATATCTTTGATCTAAATGTTCTGGCACATTTCTTGAAAAAATGTGCAGGGCATCCGTCTAGTTACAAAACATATTTTGCCGTAATTGCAAGGGCACATCTTCTAATAAAATAAACAGTTGGTTTACCAGAAAATCATGAAACACGGCACCATTTAGTGGTCGATCGAAGAAATAGGGACCTATAATAGTTCCGTCCAAGATGGCACACCACACATTAAGACTCAATGGCCTTGATGTTGGACTTCGCGCAACCCAGTGAGGATTGTTGTCCGACTAATAATGCATATTATGTAAATTAACGTTTCACATTACTTCTAAAGGTGGCCTCATCCGTCCAAAGAATTTCGAATAAATATTCTCTACTTTCCCTAATCATGCCCAACATCCAATTAGAATAATCTACTCGTCGGTCGAAGTCTTCGTCATTTAAGGCTTGATGTAAAACCATATGATATGGGTGCATTCTAAAAATTCAAAATAACAAACACATTGTAAAACATGTAAAGTAGTATTTTTAGTGACATAAAAACTTACATAAGATCCTTTAAAATGTTTACAATGGTAGTACGTGATATACCCAACGCGAGAGACATTGCTCTCGTACTAACTTGAGGGATTCAATTGAACATATGCTAAGACATTAACTATATTGTCTTCCATTGTTCTAGCCGAGTGTCCTCGCAACTTAGGTCGAAAGCTGCCAGTATTACGCAAATTTCGTACTAAACTCGGAAAAATTCTCGCATCGCGTAAACACAGATTTGAATAACGAGCTCTGTATACCCTTTGAGCAAGTGCCGCATTTTGAAGACATTCAAAATATACAGTAATCATATCGACAGCTTCATCATTTGTAAAAGAAATTTTAATAGTTCTAAGGCTTTACTTGTGTGTGCAACAAACACAAATTACACTGTCACTTTAAGCATAATTTTAATATTTATTGATTTAATGCATTTGTTTCTCCTCCATGGCCTAATCTTCTTATTCTGCCTACCTTGCACTTGCATATATTATAATATGCATTGATTATTATGTCCTTACACGTTTTTTTTTAATATTTAAACTAACAATACTTTTTATTATTTGAATCTTGAAAAAGACAAATAAAAAGAATAATTACCGGTGTAATAGCGTCATTTTCAAATCTTATGATTACTAAATTTTCTTTCTTTGATATTTAAGGCTAGCAATAAAATATCGAGATACGGTTTTCACTAGCCTATTTAGGTGTCATTTCACTACATTTTTATGGAAAAAAAAGTCATATTATTGTATTTAAATTTTTAGAGAATTTTGTAATTTTCTGCTGTTATATCAAAAACACGCTCTAGCGGCATCACTAAGAGTTAACAATATCACAGGTAAAATGGGTTTGATGGAACAATAAATGCTTTTTCCAACAAGACCAAGTTTGTTAAAATCCGTTCAGTCGTTTAGGAGTTACAGATGTTTATTTAAAAAAACATTGAAACCCCCCACCACTTTAATTTAATAGATACGTCAAAAGAGTTAAACAAAAATTACTCGAATAAAGCTTAGTTTTTAAGAACATGTATTTTTTTAGTACATTTACTAGGTGTATTTCAATGAAAAATTACTTTAAAGGTTTAATATGGCGGTTGCGCCCCTTGGCGACTATAATTTCCACGGTTTTTTGGCCACTTTAGTCATATATTTTTACCGCAAGTCTCTACGACGAATAGTTTCGAGATACAACACTTTGCATTCTTATCCTGACCACCCGGTACATGTCGCATGATTATCGTATCTCGATAATTACTCACTAGATCAAAAAATTGTTTAAAGAAAAGTTGTGATCATTAACTCTCAAGATTATTTGAAACTAGATTTTAAAAATATTTTAAATTGTACAGGGTGCTCAGAAACACGTACTATATCAAAGTTGGGTTATTTTTAAATGAATCACTTTGTATTTTTTTTAATTGTACGATAAAAAATAATGAATGTTCTTCCAAAATGTCCCTATACCTACTTACTTCCGTTTTCTGAGATAAATCGATTTTACCTGATTTTGAAGACACCTCCCAAAAAATGCAATAACTTCAAGATCATTAATAAAGAACAAGCAACTTTGGTTTACCCACGTTACTAAGAGTCTTCAACATCTTTTTTGCAATATTTACTATTATGTTATGATGTACAGAGTGTTTTTAATACTACCGCATAACATTAACGCTTAAAACAATAACTTGCTTAACTTAAATGAAACACCCTACATTTCTGTAGTTTGTTGGAATCAGGAACTAGTTTACCTTTCAATCGGTATTAGGGTTCACCAACTCTTCCCTCTGATAGTTTTTCAATATATGTTAAATTTTGCTAGTTTAACAATTTGCAATTTACTGTAATTTAAGTTACCTGTGAGATATCAGTAAAATACAATTATCTTGCAAACATTTTTTAAGTATAGGCCAATCCAGCTTTAAATATTAACCTTAAAAAAATTTTCAGAACAAAATAACAGAAATGTGATCATTACTAATGCCGGGCTCTAAGAGTCAGTCGAATCACACGCACCTGTCACAAACAACAGCAACCGTTATTAAGTTTCAGCAAAAATTGATGACACTGAAAACATTGGTAACTTTGTTAAAAAATTCTAAAAATAATGGTTTTTCGAAATTATGGTAATACTACTATTAGAGCGATTTGTATTACATTCTTAGTTAACAGGTTAAAGTTTGTCGATGTTTACAATATGATCGATTTTTGATGTACCAAATAACGGTTACTGTTGCTAAACATCAGTAAATTGTGACCGGTGTGCGTAACTCGACTGACTCTTAGGGCCGGGATACTAGTCATAAGCACATTTCTGTTTAGTTTTTCTGAGAAAAAAAAAAAAATATTTTTAAAGTAAATATTTAAAACTGAAGTTACAAGATAATGTCCATATTGCGGATATTTCACAGGTAACTTAGACTCCAGTACCTACATCGTAAATTGTTAAACTATTAAATTTTAAAATATCTCAAAGACTATCAGAGTTAGGGGTTGGTAACCCTAATACCGATTGAAAGGTAACTAGTTCCTGATTATAACAGACTACAAAAATGTACGGTGTTCTATTTAAGTTAAGCAAGTTATTTAAGTTTCAAGTCGTTAGTGTTATGTGGTAGTATTGAAAACACCCTGTACATCATAACATAATAGTAAACATTGCAAAAGAGATGTTAAAGGTTCTTAGTAAAGTGGTGTAAACCAAAATTGCTTGTTCTTATTTATCTTGAAGTTATTGAAATTTTTTGGAGGGTCTGCAAATCAGACAAAATCGATTTATCTCAGAAACGGTAGTAAGTAGGTTGTTAAAGAACATACATTATTTTTATCGTACAATTCAAAATAAAAAAAATACAGGGTGATCTATTTAAAATAACTCAACTTTGATATGGTACGTGTTTCTAGAGCACCCTGTACAATCTAAAATATTTTTAAAATGTAGTTTTAATATCTTGACATATGTATGCTTTAAAATTTCTAACAATATTTGTTGTTTTAATGCTATAGAGTAATTCGTTGGTAGTGCCCCACCCTGTATTTAAGGTATTAATTATATAAAAGAATTAGAAAAGAAGAATTGTTGTAAATTACTAAAAATTTTTATTTTAATTATTTTATTGTACAACATATTCGATGTTGTTTTTCTCTGCAATAATAATTTACTGTATCCCAAAGAGTGCGATTTAAATCAAACTTCCTTTTTTAGTTATTTTTTATAATAGTGAATAATAAAATAAAAATAGGATAACAACAGGCATTTCAATTTATTGAGGTATTGTCAACAAAATCATAAAATCGATAATTTCTCTAATTAGGTATCGTAAATCTCGCATAAATAAAAAAGATCGTACACTTTTGAGATAGTTAATCTGAAGACATACTACCAATGATAATACCAAAAAACCAATCGGTAGGGGGTCGAATAGTCGCTTGTTTAATGATTTATTTTACAAAAACATATCTGAGAAAATTCTTTTCAAGACACTAACGTTATTATAATAGCTTTTCCAAGAATATTCGAAATTGCTATTGACAATTGTTGTTAAACATTTTCGTCTTGTTTACCAAGGAAAATAACGTCAGTATTTTTATAATACACACGAGTTTTATTTTCAAGAAATTGATTTGCCTGTATTTTATTTCTTAAACATCGTATATATTCTTTTTAATTAAAATGTTTGTATTATTTTAACACATATTAAACAAATATCAAAATTAATTATGTATGTAATATAATATAATTAAAGATAAACTATGTATAAAATTTTATTTTATTTAAAGAATATTATCAGTTAATTTTTTTAAATATAATTGAATAGAAAATGTGAAAATTGGTATATGAGTCAGCACCACGAGTAGTGTTGTCATACAAAGTTGGAAGAGCAACTAGTGGTACCCCTCTGGTAAGAATCCAGGATATCAATTCATGTCCAGCCAAGTCAAGGTGGAACGGCTTACGCTAAGGATCGGACAAAAATGAGCTTGGTCGTGAGTAAGCGAACTCTGGATACCGGGCGGCACCAATTTTCATTAACCTTATTGCCGTATGGGAAGCTGCAAGTGACCAAATTACTCGAGGAAATTTAATGTCTAACAATCAATTAAACAAAATGAAATTAATCCAAATGCAACGGAAGAGTCGCTACCTCTATGCTTATCTAAGGCCAGTTTGAACTCGCGAGGTTACTATTAGCCACAGACAAGGACCTTAGCCTAGACAGCACGACGATAAACGAGTTGTTATATCGGACCTAGGAATTAAAGGCCTCTGATTAAGTGCCTCCCGAGAAGCTAAACAAGGTTGTGGAATAAACGAGGTTGATTCATCTTCCAAAGATAAAGCTTTGAGAGCGGTGTGACTAGATACAATCAAGATGAGGTCGCGCTATAACTGCAAAATCCAGCACAGCGCAAAAAATCGCAGGCGTCCCAGCAAACTAGAGAAGAGAGCAGCAGGAGAGAAGTAGAGCGGACATGTAAAGAGAATTTTTGGAGAGGCGCCACAGAGGTTAAAAAGTTGGAACCCAGCTCAAGAAATTTTACCCCAAAGAAGGGTATTGTCAATATTCTCGAGGATATTTTGAACAATGCAGAGGACTTTAAGCTCCGGTTCTATCACTTAGACACTGAAAGCGGCTGGTTAATGCTCACCACCATATAGACTCTGGTTGAAGCGCCACGTTCCCTTTGCCCAGCTACGGGACGGTGCAAGATTGGAACTACGTTAGGAGAAGCCTTGCACACTTTTACAAAAATACAGAGGCACCAGCAAACCACATTTTGAGATGGCCGAACACCGGCATTAATGTAGGTAGTTGAAAAGCCATTCATAGAAACACATGCGACAAAGCAACAGCAGTCATTGTCTTCATGGTAGACGTAGACATGGTGTGAACACCCGAACTACTTTTAAAATTATATTTAATGATTAGCTCTGAATGCAACTAAAATTTATATTTAGCCTCGGTTAGCTTCTGATGTGGAAGAAATTTGTACTAGGATTCAAATTAAATGTATTTACAAATTAAATATTTATAAAGTAACAAAATAAAAAAATAATAATTTTTAACAAACTCAAAGCAAACAAAATTTTAATGATAACTAAATGAAAAGAATTTTGCGGTCACCTGGTATATTAGTTAGTTTGGTACTAGTGTCTACTCCCATGCAGCTGACATCAATAACGGACGGCCGACATATTTGACTCAAGTACCTGTGGATTAAGCGTTAGTGATTATTTTTGATAGGCCCAACAATTGCTTTCAAATTGTTTTGTGTGCGGTGGTTCTCGTAAAAATAAAACGTTCAATGTACAAGGTCCATTTTGGCGAAAAAAACGTAATCCCTGGCTAGATAGAGCAAAACTAATTGGCATGTCATGAGCTCAATTTTCGAGAAATATTTAATGGCAAAATTGCCTGAGCGTTATTTCCACTGCCAATTAAATTTTCGTCATGTTGAAAACTGTCCATAACTTTTTTGTAAAAAAATATTCAAACTCTGTGAACATTCTTTAGACACTTTTTTTAAAAGCAATCCAGTACACAATCAGATTTTTTATAGTCAAACAGGTGATAAGAAATAAATACAATTTTATTTTTTTAAATAGAAGTCATAGTTGGCTATAATTTTAATAAAATGCTCTTCTTTAGCCCTTTCAAAAATTTAAAGTTGAAGGTATTTATTTCCAAAAATAACGGAATTATTGAGGTGCGTAAAGCTGCACCCCACATATCACCAATTTTGAAACTAAAGGGCTAGAATTATGTACTTTTTATGTGCTAATTTTGTACCGACTTTAAAAAATTTTGTACTCCAAAATTAGTCATCTTTTTCGAAGGTCGAAATGTGGGGGGTGTGGCTGCGTAAAGGCTACACCCCCCATACCAAAAATTATTGAAAGGGTGGTCCAATCGCAAAAAAAGGTACAGAATTATGTACTTTTATGTGCTAGGAGATAAGACAAGACTTGGTACGGTAAGTCATCCACTATGAAGATATGGGGAATAAAAACTTTATCGATTCTAAGCGTGTAATGATATACATACGATTTTGAAACTGAAGGGCAGGAATTATGTACTTTTTATGTGCTAGGAAATCAGACAAGACCTGGTACGGTAAGGTCTTCCCCTAAGAAGATATGGAGAATGAAAACCTTATAGATTCTAAGTCTTGTGATATACATACGATATGATCTAACGACACCAAGTGATGAATATATAGTGATGAGAAGATTGTGGTGAGCAATAATGCTGAAGATAATTAGATAGGTGGTAGGGGTGAAACGGGTAACAAGGGGGAGGGAGAAGGATGAAATTTCTGACAAAGAAAATTTTTTTTACCTACTTTGCAAAATAAAATAAGTTAAAAATATTAAAATTCGTGAGGGTAGTTACATTACAGGATGAGACAATTACATACGAAATAAAAGAATTTCTGAAATGTATTTTTATAAAAAATTATGTACCCTTGATTTTAAACTGTAGTCATATTCTACTATTAAAAAGCTATCTCCTGGCACTTTAAGTGAATTTTGTACAGCAAAAACTCTTCCAGTAATAAGCTCCGAAAGAGAAAAAATCGCGATTTGTTATACTTCATTGTCGATAATAAGAGATGTAAACATTATGTACCCCTAATTTCAAAGTGTCATCATGTTCTACTATCAATAAGCTATCTTTTGGCACTATGTCTGAATTTTGTACCAAAAAAATCTTGCAGTAATATGCTCCGAAAAGAGGAAAAATCGCGATTTGTTATACTTTATTGTCGGTAATAAGGGATGTAAAAATTATGTACCCCTCATTTCAAGGTGTTATCATGTTCTGCTATCAATAAGCTATCTTTTGGCACTATGTTTGAATTATGTACCAAAAAAACTTGTGGAGTAATATGCTCCTAAAGAGGAAAAATCATAATTTGTTATACTTCATTGTCGGTAATAAGGGATGTAAAAATTATGAACCCCTAATTTTAAAGTGTCATCATATTTTACTATCGATACGCTGTTTAGTACTATGTCTAAATTTTGTACTCAAAAGCTTTTGCAGTAATTTGATCCGAAAGAGGAAAAACCGCGATTTTTCCTCTTTCGGGCTTAATACTGGAAGAGTTTTTGCGGTACAAAATTCACTTAAAGTGCCAGGAGATAGCTTTTTAATAGTAGAATATGATAACAGTTTAAAATCAAGGGTACACAATTTTAATAAAAAATACGTTTCAGAAATTCTTTTATTTCGTACGTAATTGTCTCATCCTTCACTTTTGACTGTAAATAATTACCTTCACGAATTTTAATATTTTAGCTTATTTCATTTTGCAAAAATAGGTAAAAAAAGTTTCTTCGTCTGTAGTTTCATCCCTCTCCCCTTTGCCATTTGAAAATCAGAAGTTGATATCAATTAATCGTAATTGGAGCATCCTATCAAAATTTTATAAAGAATAAAAATGTCCGGAAGTATGTCATACATACTTCCCCAAAGTTCATACCGCTAATCCTCGCGGTTTTCAAGATATAAGCAGGTTTCCATACTTTTGGATAACCCTGTATAGAAAAATCAAACTTATTTATCTATACCTACATTTGTCGATTGTGTAAAAAGAGCAACTACTAAAATATTCGTTTAATACTATTTTAAATTTCCTAACATTATCAATGTTTCTAATTTCATGTAGAAGATTATTATAAAATTGTATAAAATAATAAAGGAAACATTGATAAAATATATAATGTTAAGGTTTTTGCGGTCGCATCAGATTATTTCTGGTGGGATAATTGTGAATATCTGCATTTATTTTGATTTTGTGATTTATTATTAAAACATATAAGCTAACTTTCGTATATGTATAAATTTATAACTGTCATTATATTATGATCAACGAATATCTGCCTGCAGCTATCTCTCATCTTTAATCCAAATATTACTCGAATTGCTTTTTTGTAACTTTAATATGTATTTTAAATCACTACAATTACCCCCAAAACACTATTCCATATCTCAATATTGATTCAAAGCATGCGTGGTAAACAATTTTTAGAGAAGCTACGGAACATATTTTTTGTTAACTACGCAGGCAAAATATAGTTTTATTTAGTTTAGGTGTTATACTTTGGATGTGCTCTGACCAGTTACATTTGTTATCTATTATTACGCCCAACATTTTTTCTGATGTAGTAGTTTGTAGATTGACATTATGCAGTCTAATTGTATTGATACATTTTCGCAGTTTTTAGCAATTAGAAAGGGTAATAAAGAAATTTTTTCAAGATTAATGATTAATCGATTTGCTTTTAACCAGCTTTCTAATGACTGTAGAGCAAGTGCTGAGTTTAAGGCGAGTTTTTCTATCGAATGACTACTTATTGTTACATTTGTATCATCAGCGTACATTAAAGGAAGATCGTTTAAGTAAATATTAAAAAGAAGAGGTCCTAAAATTGACCCTTGAGGCACACCGTAATAAACGCATTTTGGTTCAGAAAAATAATATCGCGTCTGCATCGTATTATTGTGTCTAATTTAGACTATTTGTTGCCGTCCAGTAATGTAAGTTTTAATAAATTTAACATATTTCTTCTAATTCCATAGTATTCAAGTTTATTTATTGATATGGTGTGATCTACTAAGCCAAATGCCTTAGACAAATCGAAACTTAAACTTGTTAGTATTTGCAACACCGTAAAAAAGGAGGGAAGCGTAACCAGTGTAAGCGTGGTAGAGAGTGTAAAACTTACTTTACTTATTATACTTCATAGTTTGTGTGTGTATCCATATTGAATAAATACAAAAAGTGATCTGTTTTAATTTCATAATTGATAAAGATTCCCAACAGGTTATGGGCACAGCGTTTTGTAATAGTAATCCAGATAACATCTAAAGTGAAAGACACATTAATATTTTGTGAATTTTTTTTGAGTATCTTTCCCACAAAAACAAAGATAATGTCCTCTAATGTAAAAGTGCAAATCACGAAATTAAACAATGACAACTACCAGGTTTGAAGATATAAGATGGAACTTTTGTTAATAAAGGAAGACCTGTGGTCAGTTGTTACTGAAGCTGCTTCAACAGAGAATAATCAATTAGTGATATGGAACAGGAAAGATGGTAAAGCCCGTACACATATTGGTCTCGCTATTAAAGACAACCAAATCATTCACGTTAAAAATAAGGTAACGGCCAAAGCAATGTGAAACACTAATGAAATATCATAAAAATCTACTTTTCAAATAAAGTTAGAATTTTAAGACGGTTATGTCGGATGATTTTACCTGAAGGTGGAAATATGCAAACCTATTTAAGTGCAATGGACGAATGCATGGATAAATTGGCTACATTAGGAGAACCAATAAAGGAAACCCCTTTCAGTCCCATTGTTTGTGCGAAAGTTAAAGCTCGTCCCGAAAGTGACCTTAATAAAGTTATGGTAAAAATCAAACTTTTAGAAGAGTATAGGCGCAGACAAGACAACGAAATTGTTTATCAAAATGGAGAACAAGCCTTTAAAGTTAACAGGGACGGAAATTCGGATTCTGCTTCTGCTTCTTTTTTAAAAAGAAAGGACTGCCGAAAATACATTGCATGGAAAATGAAGAACGATAACCAGGGGCAAAAATTTGTAAACACAGTTCAAAACGAAGATGCTGAAGTATGCTTAATAGGAAGCAAAGGAAATAAGGTAAATTTAAATAAATGGTGCGTTGATTCGAGAGCTTCGGTACATATGTGTAGCAACGAGTTGTTTTTAAAAAATTTAGACAAATCAAGAAAGGATACAGTAATGGTAGCTGATGGCAGAAACTTTCCAATTCTTGGAGTGGGTACTATTGAATTAAAAACTTCAATAACCACATTTAAACTAAATGACGTGCAATTTGTACCTGACTTGAAATGTAATCTTCTATCAGTTGGAAAACTTGCAACAAATGGTTGTACTATCACGTTTAAAGGGGACCATTGTGAAATTCGTAAGGATGGAAAAACATTAATCATCGTAAAATCCTGTAATGACGTTTATAAAGCTCAATCAGTCCATCAAATATATTATTCAATTGACACAAGTAAGTCAAAGTGCATTCACGAGTGGCATCAAGTATTAGGTCCCGAAATCTGGTTGATATAAAGAAAATGACTGAACTCTCAGTATGAAAATAGCAAATTGTTACTACAACGATGTATATAAAACAAGTCTCCAATGTAAGAAGACCAGAGATTCTTTTCCACAAAAGTCATCAAGCAAAACGGTTGATAAATTGGATTTAGTTTATACCGATGTTTGTGGACCATTGCAAGTACCAACACCGAGATGTAATACATACATACTTACTTTAATTGACGATTACACACGGTATTCACACATATATTTGTTAAAACAAAAATCTGATGTTCGTGAAAAGTTAATGGAATTTGTCGAAACCATGCAGACGCAACATGGTAAAGTACCAAAGGCGATAAGATCAGATCGAGGTAGTGAGTACATGGATAACGAACTTCAAAAATATTTCAAACGCAAAAATTTAAATTCAGTCACCTGTGTATGCGCACATTCCAAAGATCGTCGTAATAAGTTGGATGCTAATGGACAAGACGATGAAAGACTTAAGGGCTACGTAGATGCGGATTGGGCTGGAAACCAAACAGATAGAAAATCGAATACGGGTTATTGTTTCATTTTGAAGGGAGTACTAATCACCTGGACTAGCAGAAAACAGACATCAATCTCCTTATCTGCGACAGAAGCGAAATTTATTGCATTCGCTGAAGCACTTTGCAAATTAATATGGGTAAAACGAGTGTTAACCGATTTTGGGCAAGATATTGAAGACCCTATTGAGATGTTCGAAAACAACCAAGGTTGTATAAAATTACTCCATGATAAGTCGTCCCACCAGCGTATGAAATACATCGACATTAAGAACAAGTTGCGCATGAACATATTATGTTGAAAAACATAGTGGCCGTTTATTGTCCAACGAGTGACATGGTTGCAGACATGTTAACAAAACCACTAGAACGGTCAAAGCTAACAAAACATGTTCAGACAATAGGTTTAATGTAAGTAATTTAAATTTTTTTTAGGGAGTGTAAAACATACTTTACTTATTATACTTCATAGTTTGTGTGTGTGTATCCATATTGAATAAATACAAAAGGTGATCTGTTTTAATTTCATAATTGATAAAGATTACCAACAAAACTAACTACACAATTTTTCTTATTAATACTTTCTAATATTGTACCTAAAACATTATCGATTGCTGTATATGTGGACTTGTTGTCACGGAAACCATGTTGGTTTTCACAAAAATAGCTATGTTTGTCAAAAAAATTTATGAGTCTGTCTTTTAGAACGTGTTCAAATATTTTTGAAAGAGCTGGTAATACAGCTATAGGTCTAAAATTTATAACAGAAGTTTTAAGACTCTTTTTGTGCACCGGTATTACTTTTAGCAAATTTAAATTCTTTTGGAAAATAGCATTTGTGGAGCAGGTGTTGATTAAGTCCGATAGAGGACGACATAGTAACTTTGCATTTACTTTTCTGATTATTATTGGAATTTCCTCCAACTGCATTTGTGTTCTTTATTTTAGAAATTATAGCTTCTATTTCACTGGGCGTTGTGGGGGTAAAGTACATGGAATTATTATTCTTAATACTGAGTTTTAAAAGTTTGTCCATCGCAGTATCGTCACTCACTAAATTATGAAGTAGCGTTGCTAGTAAATTTGTAAATACTCGTTAAAGGTATTTTGTTACTCTCATTGGTTTGTCTATGGTACTACCATTTATATTTAATTTGATATTTAACTGATTGTTTTTGCATTTATTTATTTCTTTATTAATTATTTGCCATGTTTTTATGACATTGTTTGATTTAAGTAAAGAACAGTGCAACTGCATTTTCTTAGCCGTTTCACATACACGTCTCAATAATTTACTGTATTTTATGTAATACTGTTGCAATATGGGATCAGAATAATTCTTTAAACACATATATAAATTTCTTTAAGTTTTTGATGAGTTTTGATACCTTGTGTAATCTAACTTTTACATTTTCTTATATTTATTCGAGTTAGTGGATAGGCTGTGTAAAAAGCGTTTTTTAAATAGCCGTAGAAAATTTCCATTATAGAGTCTACTGGTATCTTAATATTGTGAATAAAGTCCCAGTTTACACAACCTAAAATATTTGCAAAAGGGTGATATTATTTGTTGTGTTATATTTTTCTGATTAATGTGCAGTTTTCAGTATTTTTTAAATTTTTTATTAGACCAGAAATAGTCAAAAATTGAGCATTATGGTCGGAGAAATCAATTTATATGTTTAAAGTTTGCATTGAGTTTGTTGAGTACATATTCGTTAAGATATTGTCTATGCAAGTGGAAGTACTGGACGTAATCCTAGTGGGGCTATAAATTGTTGGATGAACATTAAAAGACTGAAGTAATGATAAGTAAGATTCAACTTGTTTCGACTTTTCTAATAGATTTAAATTAAAATCACCGCAAATAATTATACTGGAGACATAGTTTATAGCGATCTATAAGTATTTCGAGGTTATCCATTAATGTTTTGAAATCACCACGTGGAACCCGATACATGCAAATGATCAGTATACTACAAACATCTATTAGTATTACACAATACTCAAATATCAAATCTATACATATATCTTGATCTGCATCAATAGCAGTAAAGTTTAAATTATCCTTAACAAAAATAAGGGCACCGCCTCGTAAATATTTTTTCCTACAGTAACAATTTGCCTAACTTTCATATTCTGAATCATTTAACCAATGTTCGGTAGCACATATTACATCAACAGAGTCAAAAACCATCCAAAAATATTTCTAAGTCTAATAATTTATTTGTACACCCTGAATATTTAAATGCATGATTGTGAACAAGTCTCTGTTGGTTCTAAAAAAGATGAAAACTGTTAGCAGTTTAGTTCTTGAAGTAGTACATTGTTGGTTTTCTAATTTTTAATAAGATATACTATCGACGAACACAATAATTGCTTACCTTTTCTATTCAAATGTTGTATTACCCAACTGGTTTTTTCGATACTGCATCCAGTAATGTATTTTAGTACTATTTTTTTGATGAAATTAGCCATATTACAATTTATACAGGGTGGGGCACTACCAATGAATTTCTATAGTATTTAAACGACAAATAATGTTAAAAATTTTAAGGCATACATATGTCAAGATTATTCGAAACCACATTTAAAAATATTTTGGATTGTACAGGGTGCTCTAGAAACACGTACCATATCAAAGTTGGGTTATTTTAAATAGATCACCCTGTATTTTTTATTTTTGAATTTTACGATAAAAATAATGTATGTTCTTTAACATGTTCCTATACCTACTTACTTCCGTTTCTGAGATAAATCGATTTTACCTGATTTGCAGACCCTCCAAAAAATGCAATAACTTCAAGATAAATAAGAACAAGCAACTTTGGTTTACACCACCTTACTAAGAGCCTTCAACATCTCTTTTGCAATATTTACTATTATGTTATGATGTACAGGGTGTTTTTAATACTACCGCATAACACTAACGACTTAAAACTTAAATAACTTGCTTAACTTAAATGGAACACCCTAAATTTCTGTAGCCTGTTGAAAGCTGGAACTAATTACCTTTTAGTCGGTATTAGGGTTACCAACCCCTAACTATGATAGTTTTCGAGATATTTTAAAATTTGATAGTTTAACAATTTACGATGTACTGGAGTCTAAGTTACCTGTGAAATATCCGCAATATGGACATTATCTTGCAACTTTCAGTTTTAAATATTTACCTTAAAAATATTTATTTTTTTTCAGAAAAATAAACAGAAATGTGCTTATGAATAGTATCCCGAGCTCTAAGAGTCAGTCGAATTACGCACACCGGTCACAATTTACTGATGTTTAACAACAGCAACCGTTATTTGGTACATCAAAAATCAATCATACTGTAAACATCGACAAACTTTAACCTGTTAACTAAGAATGTAATACAAATCGCTCTAATAGTAGTATGATAATTTCGAAAACCATTATTTTTAAATTTTTTTTAACAAAGTTACCAATGTTTACAGTGTCATCGATTTTTGCTGAAACTAATAACGGTTGCTGTTGTTTGTGACAGGTGGGCGTGATTCGACTGACTCTTAGAGCCTGGCCTAAGTCATGAGCACATTTCTGTTATTTTGTTCTGAAAAAAGTTTTTTTAAGGTTAATATTTAAAGCTGGATTGGCCTATACATTAAAAATGTTTGCAAGATAATGTTTATTTTACCGATATCTCACGGTAACTTAAATTCCAGTAAATTGCAAATCGTTAAACTAGCAAATTTTAAAATATATCGAAAACTATCAGAGTTAGGGTTGGTAACCCTAATACCGATTGAAAGGTAACTATTTCCTGATTTTAACAGGCTACAGAAAAAAAGTGAGGCGTTTAAGTTAAGCAAGTTATTTAAGTTTTAAGTCGTTAGCGTTATGCGGTAGTATTTAAAACACTCTGTACATCATAAAATAATAGTAACTATTGCAAAAGAGATGTTGAAGGTCTTAGTAAGGTAATGTAAAACAAATTGTTTTTTTAAAAAAAAAAAAAAAAAAGAAAAAAATGTGTGGTATTTAAAATAAAATAATTTAGATATGGTATGGTTTTTGAAACAGGTATTTATTAGGAAATTTTTATTATATTTTATTTAGTATAATTTAAAAATCTGTATGTTTTTACTTTTTTTTTTTTTTTTTTATTTTTCGTGTTAGTGTTTTTTTTGTTGTGTGGGTCTCTTTTTTTTTTTTTTTTTTTAAAGTTTTAGTTTTTTTGGTTTTTGGGGTAAAATATGTTTTTTGTATTTATGTTAGTTTTTTTTTTTAATTTTTGTGTTGAGATAAAATAAGGTTTCAATTTTTTATTTTTCTTTATATAATTTGTGTTGTCCTAAAAAAATAAAATATTTTTTTTCTTTTCTTAACTTGGTTTTTGTTTTTTGATTATTATTTTCGGAAATTGGGGTTTTAGGTGAAATGGTTGTTATTTTTTTTTTTTTTTTTTCGTGTTTTTTTTTTTTTTATGTTCAGACAATTTTTCTGCCATAACTGTCGGCTAAGTTTAAACTTGAGAAATCGTTTTATTTTTTATGGGTTTTTCCAAAAACGAAACTGATTTCTGCTTCGAAGCGATGTTTTGTTCATTAGTGTTTTTGAAATCATATTATGATTAATTTCTATTTCAGTTGTGCATTTCTTATGTTGGGCTTATGTTGAACTGTTGCACATTTCGAAGTATGATTTTACTGAATTTGTTCAGTTTTTCATTTTCTTTCAATATCTTCAACTTTACTTTTTAGAAAATTTAATTGTTTTGTTAGTTATATTTGAGTTTTGAAACAAAATCCCATTTTCTGTTCTTTTTTTTTTTGAATTTGTATTTTAGAACCATTGTTTGTTGTAACCACATTATCATAGATTTTTTATTATCAAGTGAAATAAACTTGAGTTCATACAACTTTTCCAGTTTTTTCAATTAAATTGCATTTATTTCCGGATTGTTACTTACGCCACGCTTTTTTAATTGGCTTTTAGTTACATTACTTTAAGTTTTTTTATTTCGACTGACACGAAATTTTGTGAAAGACACTGTCACAATATATTATTCACTTCGATTAATTTTGTTTACCAATAAATTATTATTTAATATTAAATAGATACGCTAAAAGCATGTCTATATCACACGAACGGCACCATTACTGCTATTAACACTAGTCATATTAATTTATTATAACAGCATTATTGTAAATTTCATTTCTCCAATACTGGGATCACACGCGTTAACATTAACAATCAATTACAATTGATATCCGTTTATCAATATAATTTTGTAAACCATTTATATAACACAAGACAAATTAATGCCCATTGAAACCATATTGAACTGAATAACTTTGATTTAAGCTAATTTAATTTTTCATATTATTTTTATTTAAGTAAGTTAACAATAATTATTCAATCTTTTACAGGAAAAAAGCAAAATAGTAGTAATGAAGTATTTATTACAGTAAACATGAATTTTGAAGTTAGCAGCTTGTTATTGAGTTCTCGCCCACACGGCACTATACTCCAAAACATCAAAAACCACTCATTATAACGTAATGAACATTGTTTAATACATAACAAAAGGAAATATTGATGTAGAAAGAGTTTTTCATGTGGGTTGCACTCTCGTAATCTTTTAACTAATTCATTACTAACTGCTAATTAATAGAAAGGGTGTTAGACTCGGGAATTTAGTCTTTTGGTTCCAATCAGTTACACAATTATACTATATAACTAGTTTTAAGCGCGTCCTACGGACGCATGAAATCAGAAATAAAATGAGAGCTAAAACAACGTGCGTTGTGGTTTTAAACTAAAAGCCATTTTTCAAAATTTCCGGCATACGCTGTGGTGGTAACTATCAAGCGGGAAATCTCACTTTACCCCACGTACCAAAACTTTTTGACTTGAAGGCTATAGGTCAAAATGTGCGTACCAAAGTTGTGCGTCTCGTCAAGGCGAATCGAATGGTACCACACATGACCTATTTTGACCTTCAAATAAGAAGTTGCACTTTTTAACCTATAACTTTTGACTTTAAGGTCATAGGTCAAAATGATGTATACAAAAGATGTTTGTCTTGTCAACACAAACATATGTATTTGGTAATAAAAAACAAAAATCAATTTTGAAGTTTAGGGAGAGTGGGTATGGGCATCCCCAGGGGGTTAAGTTAGAGTTTCATTCAGTTTTTTTAAACACCTCGGAGGAGATGACAGACAGATAGACAGAGATTTTAAGGAAATTATAATAATTAGATGAAACGAAAATGTGTATTTTTTTATAAATTAGGGCTTCGAAGTTGGCGTTTTGCGATTGTGAATCTAGCACACGTTGGTACTACAATTAAATTTGTTTACTAAAAGCTAGCTGACACAAATTCAATTGTAGTGCAGTGGTAGGTTCACCATTATAAATAGTCAAAGCCAACTTCGACGCCGGATTTTAAAAATTGTAGTGGTACATATAACTATCAGTTCATATGCAATTCTACGTAACCATATAAATTGGTATTCATCATTATTCTACAAAATATATTTTTTATCCATGAATTGTAAACGCATCTATGAAAACCAAAAAGATATAAAAGCTATGTCATCAGCTTCACTCGACATTGTTTTCGTACGTCAAATATGTTGACGCACGTTTAAATTTAGTTGTCTTAATTAACATTATAAAATGATTATATTATAACTTAAAATAATGAGTGTGAAAGAATTTTTTTAATTTTAAATCGTTTTTTTTTGAAAATTTATAAGACAAGAAACATCGTTGCTAAATCAACAAATCTAAGGCTCGCTTTCAAACAATAACTTTCGTCTGAATCTGCTAATCTTAATTTGTTTTCTTCACTTCCGAAATTGGCGAACGTCCTAAAGTTATTAAATTAAAATGGAAACGATAATTTTAGAAACACTATAAATAAACAAAAAATTCTTAAGTAAGCATTATCATGACTTATATTTAAACAACAAATATCATATAAATACAGTAACGTTTTACCAAAAAAAAAACCGTACGGTTTAGGCAAAACCTACATTATAGGAGATTTATTTTTAAAGAATCAGGAAATATTCGGATTCCACATTGAATGATATTTTTAGGAGCACCAAAAATAATATGTTGTTATTAGTTTAAGAATACGTGTCGTCGCCGCTTTGTTCTAAAACAGCAGAAGCTTTTACAACGATGCGGCGAGTAAGAATTGACTCAGCACAAATAACAACGAGATGACTTCATTTATAGCAGGATCAAGTAATACCTAACGGAAGACCAATGGAGAAAGAAATACGCCACTAGATTTAACACCCATTTCTCATGTTAAAAAGTAATATTAAGATTTTAGTACAACTTCAGATAAAACACTATCGCCTTCCTCCATGTATAAATTATGTCCTTTGAACAACCTGCACAGTCCTGGGACAAATTTTTTTAGCCGAAACTGCAGATATTCTTGACTGAAGTCATCTAACCTCTAGGTTTTGAAAATGGGAAACTGGAAACAACTACCCAAATACATTCTCATCTTTCTTCTTTTGAATATCCTCACCAAAGACGACGGATACTGGAAGAATTATTCTCCCCTCATTCGTCAGGTTCTTAACTGGTTTAACAGTCAGCTTAGTGTTCGCCAAGGGAGAAAGCTCGTCCATTACAGTCCTTAGATACTAAAAACTCTTCTCATTTCAACAGGACACCGTCATCTAGCAGAAATGGATATATACGTCCAGTGGAGTCATCATAGAATCTACTAATATATCAATATGCACAAGACTGAAGCTAAAACTTTCATTCTATGTTGTACCACTACTGATAGCATCCGTCTTAGCCTAGAAATGTATATGGCGCCAGATGTTTCACTATCCATAAACCTATAGTTTTAACAAGAGCTCTTGTGAATTCTCTTAAAAAAATTTAAAATTTGGTACGATGGTATTCACTACTAAGCGAAAGCACGTGTAATAATAAATTGAAGGTTTCAATGTTATAACTTTGTTTATAATAAAGTGTTAAACTACGTCGGATGTGAATGTGACTAAAGTTCCAGTTCATAATAATTCACTTTCTAGTTCCTTCTAACTGCTTCTTTATCGTATTTTAAGCCTACTAGCGAATTTCTTTTTTTATTGAGAGCACTATGGAAAATGTGATTCTAGCACCCCAGGGTGTCTGTAGGTTTTACAGAAATCCAATGAGTTTTTAATCTATTTCCAATACTTTTCCACACAATTTTTTTTGTCATTCTTTTCATTTACCGGTTTTTTAGCTCAGTTGGAAAGTGCATGAGTTTCTTCTCCTATAAAGGAGAGTTTTTCTCTTGACTCATCCGTGTTGGGTTACTTTCGTAAGGATCAACATAAAATAGATGATCAACCGACAATTCTCAAATATTTGGTACTTTATTTCCGATAAAGTAAGAAATAAAATTGTCGAACAAACTATTTAAGTATGTCCGGGGTAGTAGAAATGAAAACAATGCAGCAACCACCAGTAGGTGTCTCACCCAAGAAATGGGTACACTTTAAATAGCGCAAGTTGAAGCTTCTGCAATAATTGGATAAAAGATGAGTTTTTGCACACTCCATACATTTTGTGGTACAGCAACAGCCGACAGTCGAAATTTGTTAGAGGAAGGCTACGGTCTCATTTACAATATTTATTGGAAATAGCCAAATAAATTGAAGTACTATCATCTTCAAACACACTAACAGGAGACTGTTGAAAATGGGCGGAAAATTCATTACCAAGGGAAGAAAATCTGATATTTTTGTCCAGGATTGTTTTATAAAAAATTCATTCACTTTCCAGTTTCTGTTGCCGCACAACATACAGAAGATAAACACTGAAGTGGTTGGGTGCGAATCCTAAACACTCTTCATCTCGAAAAATTGCAGTAGGAACGGCGTTACCTATATTCTGCAAATCCTTGATTCAATAAATAATAATATTTACAAAATGCATGTGATTTAAACGTAGTTATATACGCATATGTAAAACAAAAAATGGGTTCGAAAACCGAGCCGCTCATGACGGCAAACAATGATTGATTTAACAAAAATCTGGGAGAGCATTTCCCTCATCCCCATCAATACCGGTAACAAAAATCCACGAGGTGGTAAGGTGTGTTGCCTATGGCTGCTAACACACTAGCAAAGTAGTAAAAAAATTAGAAACTAAAATATGTACGAACACACAGTAAGAACTTTATCCAAAAAATCGGTAAAATTACACTGTATTGTCGTTTTTGACTAACAAAGAAATTTTTGAGAAACAACTGTGAATTTTAATTAATAATAGTACCTACCTAAAAATCGCTCATCTTCTAACTATGCACCAGGTACAACCTCAGTCTCGTGAAGCTGAGGCCGAAGAGACATTAAACAGATTGAAAGCCAGGTAAAAAATTAAAAAAATTAAACGGTTTCCTTGTACTACAGTTTTAGATAATTACGTACAGTCTAGTGTGATACAAATTGTTTAGATAAATTCAGGTGTAAATAAATTAAGTATCCCATCAAGATTGTTTTTATAACGCGTGTAGGTATATTTATTCTAGTGTTCACATAGCGTTACGAGCAAACCGAAGAAGTAAATTTGTCACAGATTTTTTGTTTGAAAAGTTATTACAACAAATGCGTAGATGATATAATGTTACTTTCGACATTTCCAAAGAAAATAAAAATGTTTTCCGATATTGTGAATGTAATCCTACCAAATACTTTTAATAAACCATTATCACGTACCCAACATAAAAATACGAAACCAAATATAATTTTTTCCCGTTAAAGACACGAAAACCATATAATAAACATAAAGAAAAATATAATTTTATTTTGATATGAAAGAACAACGTAACATAAAGCAAATAAGTTGACAAACAAGCTATATAATAAGACGTTTTTTTTCAGGTAAAATTATTGAAGAAGGACATTCCTTTTTTCATTTGACCTTCGACTTTTCTAAAAAAGTTAAAAGCACACCCTAATTATATGATAAAATAATTGGTACAAGAACACTTACCACCGATGACACATAAAACATTTTTATTTTTCTCTATTAAGTATTGTTTTTTTAATATGGAATCCAATAAAAGGAAAATACAATGACGCAAATTTAACATGTTTTACTGCGATACCATGGTATCTCTTACCTTAAACGCAAAGAGTTTTTTAGAATATTTGTTTGCATTTTTATTCAATTTCAAATTTAAGATTGTAGATTCCTTACTTCGACAATCTGGTTTGTCAGTTTATTACTTTTTTATTGTTATAATTTATTTTATAGATCACTTAATGCGTATGTTTTTTTACTGTTATCATTTCCATTATTGAAGTAAAACAAACACTGTTTTAGCATTTGTTTGAAATACAAAGCACCCTCGGTTTCGTTAATTAAAACACGATTTTCACAATTCAATGTGTGTTGCGATAGGATTTTCATATAATACTTTATTGAAAATGCGACTGAAATATAATTTTAATTTATTTACCGTTTCTGGCTTTTAAATTTAAATATTTTAAAAAGTAATGACAGTAATGTACAGTGACTCAAAAAATTAAAAAGGACACCTCTGCTTACGTGGAACTAAACCTGAAGTTAAAACTTGCCAACAATCGTTAAAAATTTATCCCGGTATATGGATTTTAGCAATTAAACATTTAAATGTTTTTCATATCATCAAATTAAAGAGCAAATTAGATACTTCTAAACTAATTCGTCATGTTAATGATTATTTATCAGTTTAAGTGGTTGAATAAAATACATATATTAGATATTGTTCGATTATTACTATGTATCAACAATGTACTATTACTTATTTTTTTTTTATTTATTAGTTTCAACAGGGCCAGCCCCATACATAAAATTATACATTTCTGTGTAACAATTTTACAAGTTAACAATAAAATTAATTAAATCTAATTAACTCATTTTTGTGCGAATTTTGCTTAATAGTAACTTTTCCTCTTTAGGAGCTATTTCAGATGTAAATAAGAAAAGAACTCTACTTTACTGACAGCTTACTGACTATTATTATCATTCAAGTAGTAGCAATGGGGCATTCCTAGCCCAGCAATAACTAGTGCATTTTTGCAATTACTCTCTGTAATGCAAGTGCACGGCGTGTACTTAATGTAATTGCGCGCGCTTGCGGGGTGTGGACGATGTACATGTAGTGCTTTTTCAATTACTCTCGGTGCTTGCCCACTTTTTTAATTACTCTCGGTACTTGTGGGGTGTAATTGGTGCAACCCGCTTTCACCGCCTCCTTGATGAAGTAAGATGGCGGATGCATGTTCGCTTGCGGGGTGTAAACGATGTACATGTAGTGCTTTTTCAATTACTCTCGGTGCTTGCCACATTTTTAATTACTCTCTCCGGTACTTGTGGGGTGTAATTGGTGCAACCTTTTCACCGCCCCTTGATGAAGTAAGATGGCCGATGCATGTCGCTTGCGGGTGTAAACGATGTATATGTAGTGCTTTTTCGATTACTCTCAGTACTTGTACATTTTAATTACTCTCGGTACTTGTGGGGTGTAACTGCTGCATCCTTTTCGCCGCCCCCTTGATGAAGTAAGATGGCTGATAGTGGGACTCGCCCCATTGAGGGTGGCCATCTTTTCGAGTACTTGTTCATATGAGTGCTATGATTGGATAATTCGCCGCCCCCGGTAAGTGGAGCGCAGTTAAGGCGGCGATTTTTGATTAGAATTGTGGGTGTGGTCGTGCTTTTCGAGTACTTGTTGATATGAGTGCGATGATTGGATAATTCGCCGCCCCCGGTAGGGGGTGGAGCGTTGTTAAGGTGGTGATTTTTGATTAGAATTATGATATATTTGATAATGATATGCCAAGATGGCCGTCTATAATTACAAATCGTCGACACCGCCCCCGCGTCGCGGGTGGGTTTAATTAAGGCACCTCGAGATTACCGAACAAGTTGGAACAGGGAATTATGTCCTTTTCTAACCAAGCTTCTCTCTCTCTCTCTCGATGTGCAGGTGTTGGTTAATTATAAATGCATAGATTGCAACGGGTGGATTTAATTAATTAAGTAGACACGCGTTTAATCAAACAAGTTAGAACCTAGACTGGCTGTTTTTTAATCAACACTTCTTGGAAATATTAATAACAAATGGTTTAAAACACAATTAAGCACTTATTAGTTTAAAATAACAACCGCTTATTTTTTTCCAAAGACTGTCAAAATCTTAAAACACTTTTTATCGACTCACATACAACCACCTGTAAATTACGTAGATTGATTGAAATAAATCATAAAACGTTAGTTTTAATTTATTTAAAATTATTATTCATAAATAAATATATATGATTTCTACCCCGCTTGCTTCCTCCGCCGGGGATGATGGTGGTGGTGGTGAATTGTTGTCAGGGCATCCACTGGATTCGCGCCGCGGGACGGAGCGAAGCCTTTCGCGAGCTGTTGACGGTCGCCGACTCGAACCATCTGGCTATTTATAAAATTATTAGCAAAAACATGCAATGAAAATTCACTTGCTTAACAATGAGTTTGTATATATATATAAACCAAACTTAAAGTAAAAAACATACATACAACTCCCAAGCGACCTTGCTCCCGATGTTCATACTCCCGGGGTGCACTCGACGGAGATGATCATCCATCATCTCGTAGGGTACTGTGTGCTAGAGTCAACCACGCACACAGACATCTTCGTTGTTGTTAACAGACGTCGTCGAGGCATTTTTTTTAGCTCAAAACGTAAAATTTTCACTTTTATATGCAAGCCAAAAGAGACGCGATATAAGATGAGACAAACCACCAACCCTAATAATTATCTCCGAAACCGCTTTTATTGGTTAATATGAAAAAAGGAATACACCCCGACGCGCAACAGAATTGCGTTCATGGGACAATGTGAAAAGAAACAAGCAAGAGGGGAGGCTCCTGGCCTAGAAAACGTAAATCACAAGTAAAAATATTAATTGAAATCGATTTAACCATGCAATTAAATATACGATAATTTGTATTATTTCAGAAGTAAACGAACGAGTTTAATTACGCGTCGTAAATTATCATTATACGGGTGGCTTTGACTGTTGCAGATAAAAGCTGAAAGAAAAACGAAAATCATAAGCAAAAATATTAATTGAAATCGATTTAATAGACAATTAAATAACTAATAATTTGTATTATTTCAGAAGTAAAACGCATGAGCTCTAATTACCCATTAAGACTTTAGTTAATTTTAAGCCTTCTCTGCTTGGTTGATTAAACATGGGTGGGCTCGAAAAATCATTTATGGCTGTGATATATTGTTCACTGTGGTGGCGGCTCACAATAGCTGATTGCGTAAATTATCACTATATGGGTGGCTTTGGCCGTTGCATGACGGCTTCGAGAAAAAATACACCACCAAAATGTGTATTCTTTGATAGCATCAGTCGTGTTGGTTTGTACACAATAGTAAATTATTATACGGATCGTCTTTGGGTATAGTAGATAAAAAGATCGTATATTTAAACTGACTCTTAGTGATAACATCAAAAACGGAGACACAAATGCAACCCAACAAATGGCAATTCCCTGATTTAGTGCTTTGTGCTATGCAACAAAAAACTATCGTGGGTGGGCCAAAAGGTCGTGTGAAATATTCTAAAACCAATAATTATTCTAATTAAATTTTATTATTCATTAGAAGAAAATGTGGGTGATATTTAATATATAGATAACAACTAGACTTTAATTTGATAAATTATAACTTATCCCGATACAAATATTTTATGTGTAAAACTTAAAATTATTATCTTCAAAGCACATTTACGTTGTGTTAACAAACCAAAAAATGTTTTCTTAATTATAATTCAAGCAAATCAACTTTTTATGAACATCATTTCAGTTAATGTGGATCGCGCAATTTTGGTGTGTGAAGAGGTATCATATCAATAAATGGCTCGTAAAACAACTCAAAGAATAATTTTAGCGAATCGTGTTTAAATAATTGACTGGCTGTGTTGGCTAAGAAAAGCAATCAACTTCTCGTTAATAAATTCTGATTTGTTGCGGTTAAACCCACATAGTTATTTATTAATCGCAATTTATAAGGAAAGAATACGAACAGAAATAGAAAAATCTCGGTTGCCATAATTCGATATTAAAGCTGTTTGCAATTCTGTAAAGCCAAGAGTGTTTTTAGTTGGTGGTGGAAGCTATATCAACGCGAAAGGGTTGACGCATAATCTCAGTCTCTGCATTAAATTATCCACAACGATGTCAGAATCATCAAGCACGTCTCCATCATCGCCGTGTGCGTTGTCGATGGTTGATAATATTAATAAAGTAGCCAAATGCGAGCTTCATACAAAGGGTTTAATTAAAGACCTAGAGTTGAATAAAAGAATATGCAATTGACAAGATTCGTTCTTTTGAAGGTAAATATGGACGCTGCGTAATAATCTATATCAAAGAGTGCTTCTACACTATCTACCTAAAAGGCTTGTAACGCATTTTAGCAACGATGTTATTGATAGTTTTAACAAAAAGCCAATAGCCATTAAGAGGGTGGGTACAAAAAACTGAATACAGGTGTAAACGTCGACCAGCTCCAGTTTTGTGTTTGACCAGTAACACATACCATCCATTTCAAGCTCGCTCTCGACTATAAAATATAGATCAATTTAGTTTACATAATAAATGTGGCATATTAATTTTGATAGAAAAAAATTTAACATTAAATGTCGTTAAATAATTTAACGACGGGGGTCATCGATAAAATAAAATATTCTTACAATTTATTGGTTAAAAAAAAAAAAGTGTGAAAGAAAAAATCGATGTGTTTTTAAAATTAATATCTAAATACAGTTCAGCTTGGCATCAAAAAGTGCAAAAGAATAGTGTTCTGGTAAATACATCATCAAGATATGTTATTCAAACGTTTATTTCGAATTTACTGCTATATAAAACTTTATTATGCGAGGGTTAAAAAGAAGAAAAAAGCCGTCAAAGAAGAACCGGTCTAGCAGAATCCGTGGTTTTGATACAGAGTCAGCCTTTTCGTGTAGAATTAGAACAAGCATCGTTCTGAATTTAACCCATAAATTCATCGAATCATTTTTTCTGACTGTCTTGAAGCGTCTGGTTGAGGATAATCCGATTAATTCGAAAAAAGAAACAAAATATAAAAAATAAACTTTGTGTGTTATCTGGTGAGTTTTTTTTTTTTTTTTTCTTAAGAATTCAATAGACGGTGGTGAAACGCGCGATGTCAAACACTTTTTCAACTAAAAATTATTTGTTAATGATGAACGAAGACAACGAAACACTGAATAAAAGCGGTTTTGGCGAGTGGTTTGCTGAAAATGTCGATGCAATCTCTGATGAAAAAAAATGGAAAATTTTGACGAAAAAGACTCCGGGTGGGCACTTTGTCGCATCGTATCCCTGGGTGTCCAATATCAACAAATGTGGCGACGTTCTACGCCATCCTCTTATTTGCCTCTGCCTCGAGAAATAGCACTCAAACATGCTGTAATTAACATCCAAAACAAGGACAATGGGTGCTTCTTTTTGGTGTATAATAGCGGCGCTGTGGCCACCTCTCAACAAAATAAACATCAATCGTGTTACATCGTATCCGCATTATAGTGAAAAATTAAACCTGGACGGCATCAACCAGCCTATGACATTGGTTTCAAATCCCGAAATTTGAACGTCAAAATAGTAATATTTCAATCAATGTGTACATGCTCCAAAAGAAGAAGAATGGAAAGTTTATCACGGTGCCCACTATCTTACATCAAACGTGAAGCCTAACCATGTCAACCTGCTGATGATACAGGATCGATACGAGGTAGAAGCCGATAGCAGCGATGAGGACGCCAACGACGGTGAACAAGATTTCCGAAGCCGACTGACTTAAGACAACGCTGTATGCAGACGCTCCGCAGGTGGCGATTTCAGTACAACTCGAGATGAAATCGATTTCACCAACTAGTAGTAAGTCCCGAATTAAATTTCATTACTGTCTAATCAAAGCATTTATCGCGTCTTGTTAGATCGCAAGTCACAAAACACCATCTACGCGATTTATTTATGCGACGCTGCTTAAATTATTTCTCTAGCTCTGAACGTTTGGAAAAACATAAATTAGAATGTATAAATTTAAACAAATGTAAAGTTATCATGCCAAAAAAGGATCAACAGTTGTGTTAAAAATTATGCGAATCAAATGTTATTACCTTTTATTATATATGCGGATTTTGAATAACTTTAAATCAAAAAGAAATGATGACGATAGCGCTGCTTTAAGTGACAAGTACAATATCATCAACCTTTTAGTGTAGGTTACTATTTGCACTGCGCTTTCGATAGCAGCGTGTCTTACTACAGACAATACACGGGGTTAGATTGCACGAGTGGTTTTATAGACGAATTAATTCAAATATCGAACACATTTTCTAAAAATATTTTGACAAAGTTGTTCCCATGTTGCCTCTAACAGACGCGGAAAAAATTAGAATTTGAACGTGCAACAAACTGTGGAATATGCGGAAAAATGTTTCGATTAAATGATATCAAAGTTCGCGATCACGACCTCATACTGGGATCCTATAAAACGGCCTCGCATCAAGATTGTAATCTAAATTACAAGCTAAAAAGTGATATCTGTAGTTTTTCACTCTTTAACGAATTACGACGGTCATATATTTTATCAGAAAGCTAATAAAAAATGCAAGAATATTTACGTTGTGCCCTTAACTAAAGAGAAATATATAGGATTTGAAGCAAGCTTCCCGAAAACAACATGAAATTTAGATTTATCGATTCATTTAGGTTTTTGAATAGTTCTTTAGAAAAATTGGCTTCATATTTGCATATAAACCAGCTCTGTATTTCAAAACCCATTTTCAGATTTGAATGAAAATGAATTTAATTTGGTTTTCGAGAAAAGGCGTTATGTGTTACAGTTATTTAGATTGTTATGAAAAATTGACGGATATTGTTGCGTGCCGAGTAAAGACGAGTTTTTTGATAAGTTAACAAACACAAACATTCCGATTCTGATTACAAACACGTGGAAACAGTATGGAAGACATTCAATTTAAAAATTTAGGCGAATATGTAGATTTATATTTAAAATGCGATGTTCTTTGTTGTAATTTGTGGATGTGTTTTCAAAATTTTAGGCATCGATGCATTTCAACATACGCGATTGATCCCGCATATTATATTAGCCTTCCTGCATATGCTTGGGACGCCATGATGAGGTATACTAAAATTGAATTAGAATTGCTATCAGACGTCGACATTTTCAATGTTTATAGAGAGAGGTATAAGAGGAGGACTTTCGCAATGTTCCGTGCGGTATAAGTAAAGCCAATAATAAATATTTAACTAATTATAACTCGGCAATGCCTGACGCATACTTGATGCATTACAGATTTTAATAACCTTTACTCTACGGGAATGGCTGAGGTGCTTGCCTACGGGAGATTTTAATTGGTTAAATAACAACGAAATTATTAATTTTGACCTGCTGTTAATATTCGCCCCGACTCGCACGTAGGTTATATTTTGGAAGTTGATCTGGATTATCCCAAAAAAATACATGAATTCACACAATCATTTGCCCTTTGTCCAAGAACAAATTTCCGCCAAATTGCAAACAAAAAAAATTGTTAGCTTCATTGCATAACAAAACCCGCTATATAATTCATTACAGAAATTTACAGCAATGTTTAAACCACGGTATGATCTTAAAACAAATTCACAGAATTCTCTCATTTAATACAATCCGCTTGGCTCAAACCATACATAGATTTAAATACGCGATTAAGAATGAATTCTCAAAACGACTTTGAAAAAGAATCTGTACAAACTTTAAATAATGCGGTTTTGGTAAAAGCATGGAAAACGTTAGAAAACACAAAAACGTAAAAATAGTCCAACGATGGGTTGGTTTAGCTTTGGTGCGCGTCATTACATAAATCAACCAAATTTTT